>WBNQ01005777.1:0-32504 GCA_013401375.1 Spizella passerina | reverse complement strand
TGGTGCTGCCCTGCCCCTCATCCCCTGCTCCATCCCTGGCTCAGGGCTGAGGGGTGTAAACCCAGGAGGGTTTGTGGCTGCCACAGGAGCTCGAGGTGATGTTCCCATGCTGGTTCAGAGCTGGCTGTGCCACTGCAGTCACGCCTGGTTATGGTGAGCAAACAACAATGCCTCCCTGGATAAGGGGGAGAAGGGATTCTTGCTCAGAGTTTTGACATACAGTTTAAATCATCCTTCTACATCCTGTGGACTTGGAGCTGTCAGAGAGGCAAAGCCTGTGTTTGAATGGAAAAGCTTTTTATTTCTTTAAAAAGTGTACCAGCTATAATTATCCATAACTTTGCAGGCCTGTTTTAATGCTGGTTTATAATTACAGGTCTTAATGCTAGATTATGGCAAGTCATTTATAAATAGTCAGAAGAGAGGGGCCTGGGGAGTTTTTAACCTGTGGATTGCTGTGGGCTGTGCGATTGCTGTGACGGGATTTTGCCTGTGTGTGTATGGGGTGAGCTGTGCAGTGATTGATGAATCCCTTAATTAACTCCCAACAAGGTAAGATTTATGGCCTCATATCTTTTTCTCCTGACACATCTGCGTTTGACACTTTTGAAGACATGGATAAGCCCCTTCTCCAAAAGCTTTTGTAGGTATCTGAAATGTTTCTGAGGTATTTTGCTTAATGTAACAAGATTAGAGTTTTATGACACAAAATTTATTAAATTTTATGGCAGGAACAATCCAATTGGAGAGGATGCAGGTTGTGTGCTAGAGGGCACTATCTCCTTGAGTACTGAACACCACTTCAGGTTTATTTGGGGAGTACAATCATGGATGAAATGAACTAAAACCAATGAACAAATGGAGATGTGGAGGGGGACACTTAAGTGAGGTTCTGTTAAAAATAGTAATAATAAAGAAAATATAGCTATGGAAAGATCGCTTTCGTGAGACACTGAATCCAAGGGAAAAGGCAAGCAAGAAAAATAGTCATATTTAGCAGCCTGAAATTATTTGGATGGAACCAATAAGTGTAGGAAACAATTCATGTGGATGTAGTGAAGCTCTTACTTGCTCCAGTGGGAAAATCCAGCCATGCTGAAGTCAATGCAAAAACTGAGATCAACAGACACAGGGTGTCAATTTAAGCCTACAAAGAGTCTGTTACAAACTGAAGGGCATAAAGAAATATTTGGAGAAACACTTGTAATATGAATCACATAAAATATTTGTTGGGTAAGAGTGAGTTAGAACAATGAGGTTTTTACTTTCCTGAAAAAACATTCTTCCTACCAGGAAAAGCATTTATTCAATGAAAATTGAAAAAAAAGCATGCATGGATTTTTTAACTGCAGTTTCTACATATTCAGAAGCCTTTCTGAAAACAGGTCTCTTTACAGGGAACAGTACCAAATTTGAATTAATCACCAGAATTAAATCTTCAATTCCATCTGAACCACTGATAAACTCAAATATGGAGCTGCTTTTCATAATTCCAGTGTGTCTGTGGAATGGCCTGGCTGCAGGAATGGTGTGTCCCCGTGCATCAGAACTTTGCAGATTTAGGTTCCCTAAAAAATTCCCACCTACCTGTTTTTATTCAGTAGAAGTGATTAATGGCATTTCAAAAGGCAATTCTTCTTGAAACAATGAGGTTGCAACAGATTTCATTTGCAGTTACACCTTTTACATTTGGAATCTGGTGTGCTGTAGCACTTCTGTACTTTTCTGAGTTACATCTTGGGGTTTTGGGTTTGTTTTGTTTTCAATCCTGTCCATAAATTGGTGTTTCCTGTTCCACTGTAAATCTTCTTTCAGAGTGATGTAACTGAAAACCATTCAGAGTTTAAATTTGAGGAGCAGATCTGTTAGTCCTGTGAGCTGTGAGCTGTTGTGTTGTCACTGAGGGCAGATCCAGGGTGTTTGCAGTCCTTTGTTAGGATGGGATAATTCCAGCACTTCATTAGGTCTAGGTCTGGTTAAAAGAGCTCAGTTTCAGCTCGTGTTGCTGCTCAGAATTCAGCTGTTTCCCTTTCATTGTCTGTGGTGGGAACTCTGCTTGCATCTTAGATGTGGAATCTGTTAAGAGCTGGCATTAGCTCAGTTGGATAAACAAGATTTATGGCAAGTATTAGAGGATGCATGATGTGGGGGCATGTCAAATTTGGAAATGGACCAATCAAGCTGTAGAAATGATGAAAAGCATTTGTAGATGACTTTTTCTTGTTTCACGTTTTCTACTTGGGAACCTCTCAGAGATTTATTTGATCCTTTGCTACTATAGACTTTGATAGTTATTGTCCTTTAGGAAGACGTTTCCAAAAGTAGATGTGGATCTATTAATTTATTTATTTAAATCTTCCATTTTCTTGTGGAAATTTCCTGGTTGCTCATAGGGAGTAAGAAATTTCTGTGGAACTGATTCTTGTCTGACTCAGGCTGGCTGTGGAACACAAACTGCATTTGATGGCTGAGCTGTCCAGGTTTGTGTGACCATTTCTTTGGGTGTTCTTGGAAGACTAACCCAGATTAAAGCTCAATTTTGCTGCCTTAGCCATTTTAGTGATTTGTTCATCTCCTAGGCTGGTGATGGGCATGTGGCTTGTAATTTAAACTGGATGTTTTAGAGACAAAAGGAAAAGTTTCTTCTGCCCTTTCTGCTTTCACTTTACTTTGGTCTGCAATCCAACCTGTAGGTTTTCATTTTAGATCAAGAGTAAAATAATCTCTGTTACTGCAAGTGCGTGGAGGTGGACACCTCTATTATCTTCCTTGTCTGTTTATATAAATTCCCTGCAGAAAATTATTTCATCCCTGTTGGGAACAGTGACAAGCAGAGGAAGATGATCTGAAACTCTATATTCACATCCAAAGTTACCAGAAGAGCTTTATTTCAGCGTGATATTCAAACTTTCCTTGTGAAGCGATGTGACAGAATCTGTGTTATTCTAGGTTAACAGCAGTAGGAGTTCTTGACACAGTTTGAGTGTATCATGTATAATCCAAATCATCAATACAAAGCAAGGCATCCTCTCTCTCTGTAATTTATTGTCAGAGTGAATTGCAGTGGGGACTTACGATATTTTCAGTCATTTTATCAAATATAACTGTTCTAAAGTATAGAAAATCACTGTGGAACAATTGAGTAATGATCTTGTGTCCGTCCCTTTTTGTTTGCCAAAATTGGGACAACTGCTCGGCGCTGATTTTCAGAGAGATTTTGTAAATGCTCGGGCTTCTATTAAAGTACTGTTAAAATGAGGAACCACAAAACTGAAATTCAGCAGCAAATGTGGATCTCGGTGCAGTACAATGCAAATGATGAATAATTCACATTAAGTTTAGAAGGGAGCTGTGTGGTTTCTGCAGAAGGGTTTGAGATCTGTCACATCAAACATAGCTGTAAAATGCTGAATTCAGTGGGCTAGTAGCAAACTGCCAGTAAGAGTCTCTGGTGATCTCTGTCTTGGTGCATATGCTTTGCTGCAGACACGTAGGTGGGGAAGCCTAGAAGACAGAATTCAGGTAGGATGTCTGAAGTGTTAGTCTGTTGGACTAAGGCAGACATTAATAGAAAATACAGATTGGCTCTGTGAGCACTGGCAATAGGTGCTGCTCAGAACAGCCCATGTGCAGCTGCATGTAGGTTCTGGTAGGGATTTTTTTTGTCTGAGTTTTTGTTGGTGATTTTTCTGGTTTTTTCCCCCTTTTTTTAATATAATCTAACTTGGCTCAGGAGGCAAGGCTCAAAATGAGATCATTAGGAGCAAAATAAGTCTTAACAAAGGGCTGTTTAAAGTGGCTGTTTGTTTTCAGACCCAGTTGACTGCTGCTGAGAACCGTTCCGTGCTCAATGTGCCAAACCCTGTGGACATGCTCCACCTCACAGCAGCCCCACACATGGCTCAGGAGCTCCTGGGCCCTTCCAGTGCAGCCCTTCAAGTGCAGAATAAAAAATGCGGTCATGAAAATCATAAATACGATATTTTTGAGGAGGAGCAATTTTACTTCAGCCCCTTTTTTAACTTTTGCATACAAATAGTCTCCAGTTTCCTCATTTATAACTTTATTTATTTATTTCCCTTTTTTTCATGTCTTCTTTTGGCTGTGCCTGGAGGATTTCTCTTTATTCTGGTCCTAGCAGAGGCCCCTGGTTAGCACAGGGGGCCATCCATGGACAGAACCTGTTTTACATGAACAAGGTTGCTGTAATTAATCCCAGATTTTGTCTGCATTTTAAGACTTGACTGTACCTCCCTCTGTTTTGGAGACCAAGCTGAAAGCATTTTGTGTTCTGTAAGATTTTCAGTAGTGCTTGTCTTGAATGATACTTGAATTTGCCCATGATTTAGGTTTCTTTCAGTGTTTCTAAAAGTTGAAGATAAACACGTTCTATCAGACATTATCCAAAACTTCCCAATGTAGGCCTGAATTTCAAGTCAATGTTTCTGTATGGGTTTTGCAATGTGTGCTGTAGGTATCTTCCTTGTGTATCCTTTTCTATGGAGGTACAGATATAAATTACATTTTCATGAGGGTTTTTATTCTGATCTAGCTATAGAAAGGAATAATTTGATATATAGCTAGTTTTGATAGCAGATCTTCATTCAATCTTGACCTTCATTCAAAGCCCCTAACTTTTTGTCAGAAAGCTTAGATTATTAATGTCCAAATGTTTAATTGCTTAACTGTACCAGATCTGCAGACCTGGAAAGATCCTTGCAGCATGACTGTAGCACTCAGTTGCTCACATGGTGAAATTTGGTAAACACAGATGTTTTGGCCCGCTAGCAAGTTCTTTTATTGTATTGTATTTTATTTTACTTTATTTTTTTTATCAGTTGTGGTCGATAATGAGATGCAGATGATTATTCCTTAAAAGCTAGGTTGACAATGGCTTGTGTCGGGAGACATCCTATCTTCATAGAGTCCCTTGCAAATGCAAAACTAGATGGGTATTTTTTAAAAGGAATTGCATTTCATTATGCAGTCTTAGGTGAATTTTCATGTCGAAGAAGCCAGAATACAAGGGAGCGCTATATTAGCGTATTATTCTCACAACAAACAAGGCACTGTTCTGTCGCTACCTGCTTGGCCATTGTTCCCAATTGTGTGTGCTTTGCAGTGGTATTTGGATGGTTTCCTGCTCTCTGCCAGCACAAAAAAGGCATTTCTGTTACAATGGCCCCTAAGCACACAATGACGGCATTAAGGATTTATTTGGAGGTTTCATTATTTTCTCCTCTTTTGTTCCTTCCAGGATGTCTTCCAAGCGACCAGCCTCTCCGTATGGGGAAGCAGATGGAGAGGTAGCCATGGTGACAAGCAGACAGAAAGTGGGAGAAGAGGAGAGTGACGGGCTCCCAGCCTTTCACCTTCCCTTGCATGTGAGTTTTCCCAACAAGCCTCACTCTGAGGAATTTCAGCCAGTTTCTCTGCTGACGCAGGAGAACTGTGGCCATAGGACTCCCACTTCCCAGCACAACACAATGGTAGGTTGGCTTTGCTCTATTGTGCTCTCTCTGCTCTGAGCTCTGCAGCAGCCTGGCACCCAGGGTGGGCAGTGCAGGGCGCAGGGCACCCCTCATCCTGGGCAGCTGTGCCCCTGGCAGGGCAGCCTTTCCCTCAGCCTTGCCTGCTGGCATTTGGGGCGCTGGGAGTGTGAGAGCTGGCTGGTGTGAGCTGGAAGTGTGTGTGTGTGTGTTCAGCAAGCGGCTTTGGAGCCCTGCAAGTGAGAGTCACGTTTGGCATGGAGTCTGAAACATCGCCCTGCTGCCAAGTTTGTGCAACACTAAAGCTTCAAAGGCTGCATGAAGGCAAAAGAAAAAAGAAACTGAATTCTGATGACTTAAAAACTTACATCTGAAGCGTGATTCACGTCACAGATACCCACAAGAAAATTTACCGCGCTTACGAAATTAAATCAGCTCACTGCTTTTTGGCCTGTGAGTTTGACTCTGCAGCTGACTCTGAGCACTCAATTCATGGCAGGCAGCAGGCCAGGGGAAGCCCAGAACTGGCTGTGTCTTAAAGAACACAAAACAGTGCCCTGTTCTTGCTAGCACTGTAGTGTCTCTGAGCTGGGTTTGGGCACATGGAGCACTGAGGCATTTTCAGAAAGGCTGAGAGGTGCAGGGAAAGGCCCCAGCACTTAGGCATTTACACAAATGTTCAGAGGTGCAGAGAAAGGCCCCAGCTCTGAGGCATTTTCAGAAATGCTGAGAGTTGCAGGAAAATGCTCCCAGCACTGAGGCATTTTCAGAAAGGTTCCTGGGGGCAGGGAGTTGCCCCCACTACTGAGGCATTTTCACAAAGGTTCAGCGGCGCAGGGAAAGGCCCCAGCACTTAGGCATTTACACAAATGTTCAGAGGTGCAGAGAAAGGCCCCAGCTCTGAGGCATTTTCAGAAATGCTGAGAGTTGCAGGAAAATGCTCCCAGCACTGAGGCATTTTCAGAAAGGTTCCTGGGGGCAGGGAGTTGCCCCCACTACTGAGGCATTTTCACAAAGGTTCAGCGGCGCAGGGAAAGGCCCCAGCACTTAGGCATTTACACAAATGTTCAGAGGTGCAGAGAAAGGCCCCAGCTCTGAGGCATTTTCAGAAATGCTGAGAGTTGCAGGAAAAGGCCCCAGCACTGAGGCATTTTCAGAAAGGTTCAGAGGTGCAGGGAAAGGCCCCAGCACTGAGGCATTTTCAGAAAGGTTCAGAGGTGCAGGGAAATGCCCCAGCACTGAGGCATTTTCAGAAAGGTTCAGAGGTGCAGGGAAATGCCCCAGAACTGAGGCATTTTCACAAAGGTTCAGAGGTGCAGGGAAAGGCCCCAGCACTGAGGCATTTTCAGAAAGGTTCAGAGGTGCAGGGAAAGCTCCCCAGCACCAGGAACTTGCACAAAGCTCTGCTGTGAGCACAGAGCCTGCACAGCTCTTGCCTGTTTACAAATTGGCTGTAACTTTGCTGTCAGTCCCCCAGCTCCACTAGGGCGCTGGTAATTCCGCTGGAAGGGAAGATAATAAGTGGACCTGCATATTTGAAGGCTTTTAAAAAGGCATTGCAAAATAGGTGATAGTGTATTCTCATAAAAGCCTGCAAGAGCTCCACAGTGGTATTTAAGCCCTTACAGCTCATTATGCATATGTAACAAGCACTAAGTAAAAAGCCTTGGGGATTATTATTTCTCATAGGACCAAGTCACTGGATATTCACTGAAGCTGCTCTCCTAGACAGAATAACTCATTGATCCTGATCCATTTCCCTTCCTTTTTTGGGCTAATGCTTAAGCTCAGACAGTGCTTTGGAATACATAATTTTAGTTTGTGTTATTGCAACTTTACATGGAGAAGGAAGATCACTGGAGAAATTACTCATGGGCAGACAATGTCGTTATCTTTTTCGAGCTTGTTTATTTCTCATCCTTTATCTTATGTTTTATGGAGATGAAATTCATTAATGTAACAGCTCCAGCCAGTGGGATGTTAGGGAATGTAATGTATGGGCTTTGCTATATTGTGGCCTTTTTTAAGAGAGTGTTTTGAAGATAAGGAATTGTTTCTGACAGCATTTAAGTCAATAGATAAAGTTGTGATGGCACCAGTAGTGCAGAATCAGACCGTAATGAAATAAAAACGTACTGTTTCCTAAGGATCCAGCAGGAGTATTTCAGCTACACCTCACTGGGACATTTAACTGCTCTTTAGCTGATTTTGCTTCTTTGGTCATTACAGTTTTTAAGAATGAGAGGTTTAGCTGATCTCCTGGTGGAGGTTGTGTTTAATGTGATGTCAGAACAGTGTTTTCTGTCATTTTACAGTACAAGGTGCTGAATCCTGGGCTGTTTTAGATAGTTTTGCTGCAGCAGTGACACACTGCAGCCTTACCTGAGGCAGTGTTCAGGGGGCTCTAAGGGTCTTGTTTTGTCTTCATACATATTTGAGAGGATGGGCAGCCTGTATGAATGTAACATTTTGGTAATGTCTCCCTTTCAGTGAGGACTGTGTTGTGAATCATCACTCAGGTAGCTCAGAAAGGATGGATGCAGCCTGTGTGTCTCCAGAAGGAAGGAAGTGATCAGTCTAAATGAGTAAAATAGCCATTATCACTCCCTCTGCTGTTGTGGTATGTAGTTATCCCAAGGAAATCACTGGATAACATTTGGATGACTTCAGTTTGTGTGCTTAGCAGTGACAAAAACCATTCCCACAGGGCATTCACTTTGTAACCTGGCAGAGGACATTTTTGTTCTGTTTCAGTTCACATTCTGCTGTTTTATCCCCTCTGGGAAGCAGATCCAGGTGTGTGCAGGTGTGCACACAGCACCACAGACTGCAGCCTGATGGAGTTTTACTGATAAAGCTCCAGGAGCTCCACACTTCCCAGCTTACACTTTTGGAAATTCACCCTATTGCACTTCACCAGGTTTTAATAACTTAATGAGACAGCTCAAAATTCTGGGTAGATTTTTATAAGAGGAGGGCAAAATTCCTATAAGGACATCTTCAAACATGAACAAAATGGGCAAAAATCTGCTGAGCCCACCAAAATGAACAGGGTATTTCTGAGGATGTTGGACCAGGTCTCCTCGGGACATCTCCACCAGCCTCAACCAAGGCAGGGATCATTCTGTCTCCAGCTTTCTCTTGATAGAAGAAACGGGGGAACTTATTTCAAGTAGGAAAACTCTTCTCCTGATAAGAAAAGAAACAATAACTTCTCAGATTTAAAGCAACTGCTCAGTGGAAAATAAGAGGCAAATGGTTTGACCTGGAATATATCTGAGATTTTTCCCTGCCATGAGCCTTGCAGGGAAGCACTTGAGGATTACAGGATCAGTCAATGGCTCTTCTGAAGAAACCTATTAAGGCTACAGTATTTGGGTAGCACAGATAGTTGTTGGCTCATCTGAGTTACAAAGGTTTGTTTTACTTGTTTCTATTTGCCTGCCTTTATGTTCTATTTGTCCGCTTTTGCAACTCTCAAGACCACTGATCTCGCCAATGGTGTCTGTGTGCTAAATTCTGGAAAATGAGAAATGTCAAGGCTAAAAGCACTGATTAAAGTATTCCACAGGCATGGTGTGTTTAAATCAGACCATCCTTTTTAGCTGTAGAATATCAGTGAAATGCAGGATGGGATTAAAAATAAAACAAATAAAAGAAGTCCTGAAGAAAAGGTCAAAGTGGTAAGCCATAATTCTGCCATTCCCTGGTTGTTCAGACTGTGGCTGTGACTACACTGGTAGCCCACATCTGTCCTGCACTTTCAGTGGGGTTTAGAATTCATTTTCAAGAGTGCTTTACATTGATAGGAAATATTCTGGTGCGCTGTTCAGTAACTTGTTGCTTCACACTAAAAGAAGTTGTGTTTCTGTGGTGAATGAAGTCACTCCTGTGTAACTGGGGAATAATACTGATAACGGCAGTAGTGCTGGCCCCTGGGCTTACCAGCACGGTGCTCTGTGCTTTTCCTGCACTTGTTCAAGTAAAAGGTTGTTTAATGCTTCATTTGGATTCTCTTGTCACATCTCTCCTGGCCTGAGCCTCACCTGTTGGTCTGGAGTTGTCAGCATTTGAATGGTGGTGGATCAGAACAACAAGCGCTGGAGCACTCGGCTATTGTTCAGGCCTTCCGAGGAGAATGGAAATCTGAATGCATATAGCTTTTTAAAAAGTCAAATAGGACTCTAATTATACTGAGCTAAAGAATGCATATTTAAAAAAAAAATAAAAAACAACCTCGCAGTGGTTTTAGAGAAATTTTAATTTCCAGTGTACCTTTGAGCATCAAGCTTAGGATAAGTTATTGTGAAGATACAATGCGCAGTGTTGTGAACACCAGTGCCTTTACTGTGCCAGCTCTCATAATGAGAATTTCATTGTTTGGGGAGAGCAGTCTCCTACACTCTAGACAAAAGTGTAATTACTTTTGAACGATGTGGAATGTGCTCAGTTTAATAGCATGGAGAATAGATTCACAAAGATTCAGATAAAGCTAGCTTGGAAGCCATATGTGCAGTGTGGCAGTATGAAATTGTTAGCAGGCACCATAATTACAACACACACACGCACACAATTTCACAGTTTAAACTAGAAACTGTTGTTTTTGTAAGAGATAGGCCTAGCTGAACAGGACTAGTTCAATTAAAATAAACCAGAAACAGTGGTAAGTTTGCCTTTGTCTGCTGTTCTTTCCCTCCTCTCCTGGTGGTAAATTGATATTTATAAGATGATGAAGTTGCACCGTTGCAAACACTGCGTTACAAATGTCACCACAAAAGTGGCTGGTGGAAGCGGTTTGTGCAGACACAACTTGAGGCTTTTACCAGAGTTCAGTCTTTGTACTTGGAGCATTTCAGGGAGTCACTGTGTGGGCTAAGAAGGGGAACAAATGAGGAGGAATCCAGTCAGGACCCTTTAGAGAGCTGCAGAAGTTGCTAGTGCATTGTTTAGCGCAGAGCCTGGAGAACTCTCTGCAATGTTTAAGAGTCAGCTGTGATGGAGCCAGAAACAGCTTTGATATCTCCTTGATAACACTTTGATAGCATCTTGCGTTCGGGTTGGGCTGATGTGTGTGTCCCTGTCCTGGTCCCTGTTCTCCATGCCCGTGAGCCCTGCTGCCATTCCCTGCTCCAGGTGCAGCTCCTGTCTGGGCACACAAATGCACTCACCCGAGTTCTTCAGGGGAGCCAGGCATCAAAGCCATGGGGCCATCAGGAGCAGTGTGCTCTTGTGGAAATTTCCCTCTGTGTATTGAACCACCCTCTTAACACAGGGACTTTGCACACTTGTGGCCGTGGAAAACCAGGGTGGGTACATCATTCCCAGCAGAAACACCTGCTGAAGTCTGAGGTGACCCATTGGTGTTTTCATCAGAATTTGAAAGGTCCAAAGGGACATTAAATAAGTAAAGAAGTAAGAAAACTTCTTTTTTTATTTTATTTTTCCCCCATTCCCCAAGCAGGAAGGTTAAAACCACATTTAAACCAATAATTGACAAATCAAGACCAGATTTACAGCATATATTGCCTGGATTACAGGGAGCAGATCAGATGACTGTAGTTTTTAAAGGCCACGAAAAGAAGTGGAAACAGCAGTTGTTTGTTTTTGCTGAAGACCATCTTACTGTGAAGCAGTCGTGTTTTTAATGGATTCATTTGAATTCAGTTAAGCAGAAAATAATCAACAGAAAAGTAAACACCTTTGTTTTATGGAAGTGCTGGGAACTGTATGTGTCCATTGTTTGAAGTGATTATGTGCCTAGGCATCAATTCATTGACTTCATACTGGAAAATGTCTTCATTTAAACTTACTGCATAAATACCTGTAAAATCTAATTCAAGTGAGTAGCTGAAAAAATCGGCAGAAAAAAGAGATAGGTAGAACTGTAAAGCCCACATTTGGTAGGAATATTCGAACCAGATGCTCTCTCTTATGAGAAAAAAGAACTATTAAATGCTCTATAAAAAAAACTATGTCAGCAAAAAAATTGGTCATCTTTCTAAGCAACAGAGATAGCACAGATTTGAAACAAAATTTTGAAGTTATCAATTTGAGGAGCACTGCTGAGGGCTGGGATATGGAGAATGCCCCTCTAGGACTGCAAGGCCAGTTGATAGCAGCAATCCAAAGAGACTACATTTAAATTTTCCTGCTTCTTGATACATCTTCTGCTTCCAACAGTCACTCCCTGTGTGTGACATAACACTGGTGGGATCTATGGGATCTTCTCCATCCTATTGGAAGTCAAACAATAGCTGTGGAATTCGTGTCATTTCTGCAGTCCAGGTCCATCCCCTGTGGCACTCTGCCCAAATTTATTCTGGAACTCCACCTTTTTTGGTGACAGTGAGTTTTCCTGGTGCTGTGGTGAGACACAAACTCTGCTGCCAGTTAGACACCCAATTCTCCATGGTTCTGAAAACAGAAGCCCAGAGAAATGTAGTTTGAAATGTTAGTGCTTTTCCTTTCAGTGTCTGTGTGTCCTTTGGCCAAGCTGCTGCACTCATGAGAAGCTTTTGGCTCAGTGTAACTATAATCAGAGCAGAGAGCAGCATTGCAGCCTCCCATACTCCTATCTGACATATTCCCCAAGGCAAGGCTGTGGGAATCCTGAGTTTGTTATGTTTTGCCCACTACACAGCACAAACTCCTCCTTTTGGACACCACCTTGACTCATTTTTGCTTCAGTAGTGGTTAATTCATTTTAGAACTTCCAGAACAGTTTCCCCATGTGCTTTGTGTTTGCTCCAGGCACTTTTCATACCCACGGTACTTCTTCTGAGCAGCTGGTGTGGTTCTCTCCCTTTCTTTTCAGTGCAGGTGCAGATTTCTCTGTTTGCATCTTTACTCTGTCAGTTCCTGTCTGCTTGCAGTTGTCCTCTGAAAACCTTTTTCTGCTTTGCCTATTTTCTTCCCCTGCTTGTAGACATATTTAACTTAGTCATTTTTATTATTTAATCCATTCTAAAGCCCTTCAGTAAATAGCTCATATGAAGATGTTGCACAGTAAGAATGAGTGTTGAGCTATTTGCTTGGACAGAATGTCAATAAAGTAGGGGATGGTTGGTTTGTGATATGCAGCTCTACTTAGCACAGATACACCAAAGCTAAAAGGCATTGTGAAGTGCTGGGCATGGTTTCTTGAATTTCAGGGCTGCAGGGAATCCCTGTGGTTATAAACTCTGGCTCTGAGCAGTGCCAGAAGCTCCTGCCACCCTCAGTGCTCGCAGTTGTGTTTTACAGTCCCTTCTCTCACGGTCTGAGGTTTGTGTCCATGGGAAGTTACCCACTGCAGTGGGGATTTGGAGCATTTCTTTGTTTTCTGTCCTTTCAATGGACAAGAGACTGGTGCTCATGGTTGTTGCACTGTCTTTTTGAGAGTGGTTTTTCAGGTCACTCAAAATTCAGCTGGATTAGGCTGTGCCAAGGCCAGCTTGCTTTCTCTAGTTTTTCTTCCCACTGCTAATGCATTTTCAGATTCACCAGAAGTAGTGGTGGTTGTGGTGGGAATGAAAATGGCATTTAAGGCCTCATGTCTTCCAGTGACGCTCTTTCCCTTTCATGGAGCTAGCTGCATCCTCTTGCCTTCAGTACATCAGTGAAACACCACCTCCTTCTCTGCTGTAATACAAGGGGTTATTCATTTTCTCTAGAAATTGATGGCTGAAGAAGGACCTTGGGCAAGTTAACTGCACATTATATTTAAAAAAAAAATAGGAATATGTATTTACTTAGGAATGGGCATTTACCAGTGGTGGCTCAGCTCCTAAGATGTGTTCAGAGGGCTCCCCACAGGAGGAGATGGATGTGCTGCAGCATCTCTGAACCAACCAGTGTTCCAAAGTGTTTAAAAGACAGTGAGATGGAGGGAACAAACTTTCAGAAGCAAAAAGAGTCCTTTATGCCTGGGGTGGCAAGCATGTCTGAATGGTTTGGCCGGCCTTCTTTCCAGGTTCTCTTCAACATCCTCAGGTTCTTTGTTTCTGGTTTAGGTGCAGGTGTGGGATCAGATAAGGCATTTTTGCACTTTGCAAGGGAGAAGTAGACTTGGTGAATCCCATCAATTAATAGTCCCATCACTAGATAAACCAGCAAAAGTCACTGAGTGGAGTTGTGCCCAATGTAACTCGGGACAGCTTTTGCCAGGGCAGTGTAAACAAGACTGTAATTATACAGTCTTGGAAATAATGGAAGGGGAAATGTGGAAATAGTCTGCCTCAGCATCCTCTTCTTATGCTTTTAAAACTGAATCCCCCCCAAAGGAAAAAATAAGAGCTCTAAAGATTAACTTTCTGTGGTTTGTACAGGCAGCAAGCAAATTACACAGATTGTCTAAAGCATAGGCCAGTAAAATCTAATATCAGACTGTTATTATCTTTATTTATATTGTACCAAGAGCATGATTTATTTTTATAGAGACAGAAAAAAGAAACATTCCTGCCCCAGAATGCTTAGCTTCTGACCCTGTTCCTGCAAAATAATCTGGTTGATTGGAACCTAATGCTGGTGGTAGCAAGAGGGAGGGAAGGAGAGGTCACTGGCTATAACTCCTTCTGCACATAGCTTTCTGTGGGATTGGATTTTGATGACAGAAAATAAGAAATATTATAGCAAAAAGGTAAAATCCTTCTGACATCTCAAGTCTGAATTACTGGGGTAGATTGTGTGTGCATCTCTCCACTAAGTCATGTCAGAGCTGGAAGCTTGCACTGCTTGTTAATAGTGCTAGCCAGAAATAATGCAAAACATCCGTGCTTCAGACTCTGTGCTGATTTTCAGATTGAATTTAAAGCGTGGCTTTCATCTCTGTAAGTGAAACCTTCCTCTTTCCTTTCGCTTTGGAGTGCTGCAGTTGCAATCAGGAGACCTGCTCAGCCTTGGATCCCTCTGTGTTCAGTATCTGCTGAGGGTTCCAGAAGACACCCAGACACGAGTGCAGAGCTTAGCACGAGGATTTAGGGCTCTGCCAGGAGAATGTTCATTTCTTGTACAGTTTTCAGTTAAATTTATGGAGTCTCAGTGATGAATTTCTGGTGATTATTGGAGCCTTGGTGCAGCACGAGAACATTTTGGCTTTTCTCATAGAGGAAAGATGTTATTTCCTCTTACAGAATGGAGCTGGCCACTAACACATCATACATAGCCATGTAAATATGAGTGCCATGTAAATCTGAATGTCACTTTTGGGGTGAAGATTCAAGGGTGAAGCCTCCTCAAACTGTTTAAAAAGTGTATGTTAAGTGAGCTAGTTAATTTAACTTTCTAGTTAATGGCAGTAAATGGGGAACAGTGGAGTGTGATTCATTTTGTCCTAACAGATCCTGTAAGTAGGTCAGGGAACTCCCACCCCAGAAGTGCCTATTCTTCTTCATAGGTTACAGCTGGAGCTTAGGGTGTTAAGCTCAGCTGTTGATCCCTATAGGTTATAAATCTGTGGTTAGATAACTTCAACCAAAAAAGCTTTGAGTGAGAGGTAATTGCCTGGCCAGAGCATTTAATAATTTGTTGTTCATAAATAAAGGTTTGCTGTATAGTGCTTAGCTCTGTTGGGAATAGAAAACATTCTGCATCTCAGAGTTCAAACCCCTCAACCCGCTTCAGTTTGTGGCCTGCATCTGAGTAATGATAGTGAGCGCATGGTATATTCCTTACTTTTATAAATATTAAATCTGCAATCCCCCCACTTTTTTTTTCCAAATTCTTAAATTTATATTGTCTTGACAGAGACAGTAACAGAATGTGGGGAAGAGCAGATTGATCAGTCACAATAGTTACGTGTACAAGACTTTTTAAATTCCCTTTAAACCTGTTTGATAAACTCCTCTGGAAAGCAGGTTTCAGAATTTCGTAGATCTACCAGCAGAGCTGCAAATAGAGTCGTTCAGTCCTGCAAAGAACACATCTGTGGCAGATGATGTACTTTTCCTGTTTGCTTGTGGCCAGTGTAAACTTGGCTTTTGGGCAGTGACCATAGCTTCAGTTCTGAAGCTGTCAACATGAGTATTGGCTAATATATTGACACAGTGAATTCCTGAGCTTTCCTTGTGAATAAACTGATTGGACTGAAGTCTTTTTATATTTAGGACCTGTATCTTTGTATTGCTTGGTAAAATATCACGGAGTTGTTGGACTTGTAATTTGATAAATATTAACAAAGATGGCAAGGTTTTGGTTTGCTGAGTGAAATTACATATTATTTCCAGGTTCCAGGTTGTTGATTTATCATGGGCAATTCACTTCTGTCATCCATGGCTGTGCCAGTACCATGGAAATTGTCCTTGCCCTTCATCCACGATGGTCTGTGATTTATCAGAGTTTCCACACTCATGGAGATTATTGATGCCATTCAGTGAGATTGGGGTTCAGTTCACCAAAGTTTAGGCACATAAAAGTTAGGGCTGTCTGCACAGTTTGTGTGAAAAGATAACCACCTGCCTAGAACAACATTTCCAATCTTAAAATAAGCACCCAGGACAAGAAAGATGAATTACCCTCTGAAAGTGCTTGTCTCTTGACTGTGGAGGGAGCCCTGATGACTGGGTGTCAAATTTGGGGCCAGAATTGGGTGAGAGTAATCCCATTCACAGTATATGGTGCTAAGGGAGTAACACAGGTTACTGTGCAAAAATTCTCTCGTTTTTCTGGAGTAGTAACCATGTTCTAGGTCATCCTATTTGTGAGGAGGGGTTGGGGGTGTTATGTGTGAATATTCTATCAGAATTCTTTTTTAACCGGTACTGATGGTGTTTAGTGGGGTTTTAAGAATTGGATATTCCCTTACAACAAACCTTTTGTTGTATATCTATTAAGTAGTTCAGATAATAAATAATGTATTGGTTAGCAACATGTATTGGAGAATAAAGAAGTACAGAACACCATAAAAAGGCTATTTGGGAAGGTTCTCTTAGTATTGAAAAATGGCATTAATTCTAGTGGCTTTCCCCTTCGAAATTTAGGGAATTATCAAATGTTATTAGAAATTCAGGTGCTTAATAAGGCATTTTTCTGTCTTAGTATCAGCTGCGATGAACATCAGATTTTATTGTTGAGTTTAATTGATTACAGAGATTATATGTAACCTATTAAAGATGTGATTTAGCCTTGCTTGGTCATTTTTGCAAGTCCAAATGCTTTGCACAGGCATAGCAATGTGTTGGTTAAGAAACTGTAGTAAAATTCCAGGCTTACTCTGCAGAAAAATTCCAGGCTTACTCTGTAGAAACCTGTCTGCTGCGCGTGTTTTAATTCTACTTATGTCCTCCTCTGTGTTTAATCCAGAAAACGGGGATATGTACATGTGCACAGCTTCACATTTTGGCACCGTGTTTGGTAGATTGTGTGCTGTGACTTGTATCGTGCCTGCAGGCCATAGGAAAACGACACAAATTAAACGTGAAATAGAGGGAGACGTAATTGAGAGCTCGCGTCTTCTAGGGATGCAGTATGGCATCTGAGAGTTGCGACATATTGCAGAAAATCCCCGCTATTTGCCCAACCCCCCCACGTGTTTCAGCTGTGCGGCTCGGCACATCCCTGGCTGTGCCTGGGGTGCCTGTGGCTGTGTTTCATTGCGGGTTCTGGCCATGGCCACTGCCACTCTCTGGCTCTGCCTCCTCCTTGTTCCTGCCTGGCTGCACAGGTCCTGTTCTCTCTGCCCTCCTCTGGGGCTCTGGAATTGTATTTACTTCACACAGACACGCGAGTTCCCCGTTCCCTTTTACATATGTTGTTTTCCTTCGTGCTGAGAAAACTCCACAGCCTGACAGGGCGCTTTTTTTTCTTCTTTCCCTTTTTTCTTTTTTTTTTTTTTTTTTTTTAAGCACTCCAAATTCTATCCAGCTTTAAACTCTTATGTTTATAACCCTGAATATCTCTAAAATGTCTTTACCTAAAACACTTTATGGTTTTATTACCAGGTTTATGCCAGTAATAATATTCACATCAGCTTTCTTAGGGATAATCTTTAAGCAGAACCTAGCAAGAAAGGCTTTGAAAACTATCATTCCCAGGAACGCAAATCTGGGAACATGAAACATCGGTTTAATCGCCCTCCCTGACAACTTAACACGACAGATTGAAAAATACAAGCCGATATGGAAGTGGGATCAATGGATTATCAAAGTCCTAAACATCTTTTCCCGGGCGGGGGGAGCGGGGCGGCTCTGGGGTGCTAAAGCACCAAGTTTGCACGGCTTACCCCAGATCCTCCTGCCTGACTGGCAGAGGCAGGGAGGGAGATTTACATGAGGGAACTCAGGGGGCTTTGTCACGGCAATTGTATAAAGTGATATACAGTGCAAATCGACTCGAGCATGTCCCTGGATAGCAGGCGGTTTACAGCCTCTTCAAGCAGAGATTACTGCTTTATCTTGTCATACTAAATTAACGTGGCAGCACACTGTTAAACAGTGGTGACCTCTTCATCTGTGGAAATTGCTGCCTAGAGGAGAGATGGTATTTAAGACTCTCTCTCTCCTTTTCTCCCCTCCCCACTTTTCTCCATCCTCTTCCCTTCCTCCCTGTCTCCCTCTCTGTATCTTGTCCTTTTTTTTATTCTTTTTTTCTTTTTTTTGCTGTAGGGCCCTGAGGCATTTTTGGGTTAGGTTGTAACATTAAAGACAAAAAGAAAGAAAGAAGGGGGAAGGGAGAGGCTTTTAACATCAAGGTGACAACAGCTATGTGTTAATTGGGCCTTTGTTGTTTGATTAATAGCCACTTTGGTGTAGAATATTAAGACAGTTGTTTGGACAACTTTCTAAAAATGACATGTCCTTTCAGTAAACTGGGATTAAGCGATGTTCTCTGGTCTGCACATTTTAACTCCTTATTGTTATTGCATTCAGGGCTAAGCTCGCTGCTCTTTTGGAGCCGGCGTTTCCATCCTGGCACCATCCTGGGCTGGCATGGAGTGGCACAGCTCTCCAGGGGCTGCTGCTTCTGAGGGTCAAGGTGATGGAAATACCTCTGCAGCATGGTCCATTTCAGAAGTGAATAATGCTCCGAGCAGGGCAGCTGTGGGGGAGAAGGGAAAGAGCCGTTTCACCGGGCTGGCAGTGCGGTGCAGAAGAGCAGGGAAATTAAATCCCACGTTCCCATCTTTTCCAGTAAACTGAGTCACTTGAGGAGAGGATGACATTTCTTCTTTAGAGCAGGTTTTCTTTTCTTGGTTTTTCTATTTACTATGCAGTGCTTCACCGTGGGTCCAATCCAAAGCTCTTTGAAGTCACTATAAAGACTGCTTTGTCTTTAATAGGCTTTGGATCAAGGCCCACATGACCTTAGGCAAATTATTGCAAATCAGTGTTATGAAGTGCTTGGAAATTTGCAGGCATACATGTCCAAAGCATTACTTTTTTATATACTTTAAAAAACAGTTGGGAGGCCAGGTGAAATCAGACTGGCCAGAGTGGCCTTGGAGGTATCCATATGTGCTGAAAATGGAAATGTTATGGGTGCAAGTTTGGTCTGAGGAGGATTTCCCTACCTCCTCCTGTGCTGGCTGATGAGTGTTTAACAGGTTCTCTTCCTGTGCTCTTGCCAGTGGACAAGAGAAAATGTTTTCACTTCCAAAACTCAGCACTGGCTCTGGCATGCCGTAGTACTTTGACCACTGCAGTCCTGTGAAGATGGCTGCAGGAATTTAATTATATGAGATGGAAAACGATGATGATCTATCTTGGATTTTTCCCTGCTGGAGACAATTGTTCCTTACTGTGAATTTCTTGAGCTGCCACCTACACAAGGATTGATGCAAAATTCTGTGCGTTTTGTGTGTAACATTTTCAGAGGCAAGTTTCTATTGGCTTCCCTGGGATGCCAGCACAGCTTATTTTTGCAGCAGAATATTTGCCATTTCGCATGCAGAGTATCTGTGAGCACTGATGTTATCACTGTTTCCTTTGGTTGAATTTTGAAGGCCATTGAGCTAAGCAGTTACACCGGAGATCTGGAAAGGGCTGACTTCCTGATTTATTATTTGGGGAAATCAATGTGTTTGATAATTTATGTACAGCTTACAGAGGCCACGTTAGTGGTTCATGAATCGATCAGCACCAGCAGAAACGAAAGCTAACGAGCTCGTTTCAATAGCAAGTTGCTCATTAGCAGGTGGGCTCGCTGATTTCCAGGGTTTCCAGTTCAAAGTCACATGCTTTTCCCGTGTCCTCGGAAGGGGCAGTTCCCCTGCAAAGAGCAGGAGCACAAAAAGAGAGCGTGGCAAGGTTCTGAACGTTTTCTCATTGGTTTGCCATAAATGTTTATAGCAAATCTGGGCTGGAGGGGCAGCCATCCAATGGCCTCAGCCGGTGTCCATCACTGTAGAGACATCAACTTTGTGAAATGGAGTTTCTTGGGGAATTAACAATGGAGATGGGAAGAAGAGGGTGGAGAGAGGCCTTTCCTGTGCTCTGCACAGAAATCTCTGCATCACCAGCACGGCACTTTCAGTGCAGATGTCCTCCAGCTCCGAAGCCGTGTGCGGGATGCCAGCCAGCAGGCAGGGTGTCCTTCCCTCCGTCCCCAGCCATCCCTGTGGCCCATCCTGGTTAGATAACACCAGGCTGTGCCTTCCCCTCTCCTAGAAACACTTGATGCCTTGTTTGAAGTGCTTTGGGGCTTCTGGGAGGGTTTTGGTGGGTGTGCACAAAACTGGCTTGTTTAGCTCGGTTGTTATCCTTCTTGGTAGGGATACCAAGCACTGACAGAACATGGGATGAACTTTCTTCTAGGGAATAGAACTCTAAGGGTCAGCACTGAGAGGTTTGGTAGATTTTTATGGTGCTAATGCTCGTAAACGTTCCTGAGAGCAGGGAACTGGTTTTAGCTTTGTGCATTAATAGAGTATCCTGGTGTCCAGCACTACTGTTTGGTTTATTCTTCTGGTGAAGAAGCAAATTCATTTTTAGCCTTTTTGAAAAGCAAACCCATTGCTTTAATTACCAAACTTCTGATACAATGTTCTTGAACCTTACGTTGCTTGTACGTATAAGTATATATGTAAAAATATTTAGGTGTATATGTACAAACACATGTATTTCAGCTATCTCCTTTAGACATGAGGAATACACCACTCCTAATCAGACTGAAAAATCCCAAAAAACAGTTTCTTGACAGAGTTGCCTGAGGCTCTTGCAAAAAAGGGACTCTCAAAACATATTTTTAAAATATTTTAAAAAAAGACAGATTTTCCGAATCTCAGGAATAGATTTTCAACTGCCTGATTTGGCTTGAAATGAGTTGGCTGAATCAGTTTCTTTTTCTTTTAAGTAAGTCTATAAAGCTTTGATGAATCTGGCTCATTGTTTAGCACTTATCTCACGAGTAAAGCTTGAGAGGTTTGGCTTGAAACTTACCAAATCACATCTTTGGAAAATGGCCCAAGCCTATTGATTTATCTGAAAAAAGAAAAAAATCCAGAGCAAAACACAACTAAAAAACCCTGATCCAGCTTAGTGAGTAAGTCCCTTGCAGATCTATAGAGCTCCTAGAGAATGAGCACATCCATCTCTCACCATTTTCAGCCCTGCCCTTGATGGAGCTGCAGGGCTGGGAGGGACTGGGAGAGGTCACCCAGAGCCAGCTGCAGTCCAGGGATCAGCTGTGCCAATGTCATTTCCTTCAGAGAATAGTCTGGCTTCTTGGAGTGGCTCAGAACCTCCCAGTCTGTCTGGCCCAGGGTGTTGCTGTCTCTGCCTTTAGAAAATAACTCCTGTGTGATAACTCCTGTGCAACCTTTCCTGCATCGGTTTTCTCTCATTAGTTCGTGCCCTAGCCACTGCAGCAAAAGGAAATACTCTCTTTTCTGCAGTAAAAGTTTTTGTATTTGGAGTGTGATACAACATTCCCTTGTCTCAAACTGTCCTTTCAGTGTATGGGACTCTTGTCTCAACTATGGTTCTCTAAACATTTTTTTACTGTGTTGTTGCTTCTCTGGAACGGCTTAGGGTAGAATCATTCACATTTTAACAGCTGTGTCCCTTGCTTAAAACCAGATGCTTTTCCATTAAGGACAGTGGTGTCTGCAGCAGGTGCATCTGAGGTGCTGCTGAAAAACTCTAACCCCGAGTGAAAAAACATGCTCTGGGTGGCTCAGGCACTGGTTCATAAGTGATGCTGTGGAGATTTGCTCAATTAACTGGCACTGAAATCCTCTCTCATGCATTTCCTGGTGCAAGGAGGGCTTTGTGTGCTGCTCTCTTTTGCTTGGGTAGGACAGAGGACAAGTTCTGGGCTGCTTGGCTTTGCTGGGCTCTGAGTGCAGAGCTCTCAAACAGCAAAATGGATTATTGTGCCTCCTGCACACCCAAGAATTGTAAAGTCTGAGTACAGAATCTTAGTGGAAAGAGAAAAAATAAATGTTGACTTTCCAAGACAAGGAGTTGGCAAATTTGCAATTTAAGGCATTTCATCTGGAAGTCAATGGGAAAAAATAAACATTAGACCTCAGGATGCCAATTTTAGGAGTCGGGTTTAAAAAGTACTCGGTCCCCTAAACATGATTGTTTTAATATGTATAAGGTAAAGTGTGCAGAAGGTTTAAAATCATAATCCATTTCCTTTTATTATCTTTAAGGAATAAACTGTTTGCACTAGCTGAAATAAGGTAACTAATACAATGAGGGTTACGCTTTTCTGTATGTTATGAATGCAATACATCCTCTGTTAAAAAGGCATTATCAAGTCAATCTTTCCCCTTTATTAGATGACATTTAGTAAGAATTGACCTTGATGTCAGTCAGCACTTCCTGTTCCTTTTACTGTGTTTTAGGCTGCTTGATAAGGGGAAAGCCTCTTCCCCTTCAAATAATTTGTTTTCTCTCTTGTCTAAGTGACTTTTTTCTCCCTTATCTCTTGACTTTTGCATTTTGGGGAGCATGCTTTGTGACCTCCAGAAAGAAGGGCGAGCTGTTGTGCTCATGGCCTTGATGCATTTTAACAGAGCAGGGAGGTAATCCAAAGGGGAGAGCAAAGGCAAGGGAGGTGGTTCATTTGCTGCACAGCACTGCTTTTTTTGGAGCTCTGCTGTAATACCTGCAGCTGCAGGGGTGAGCACCTGGGGATTGCTCCCACCTGTGCGTCTGAGAGAGGCTGGGGATGAGCCCAGGGTGTGGTGCAATAGGGGAGTGTGCTGTACTGCCAAAGGAAAACCACTGTGCAAGATGGGATGGCAGAGATGGGCAGCACTCCCAGTCATCTCAACTGCTACCTGTGCTATGACAGCTAGGGCCAATTCTTTTGAATTTTCTGCATCCATTTCTGGGGGAGTCTTTGGAGACTCTTCTAAATACAGGATATTAGCATGTATTATTTTTGAGAAAGAAGGTGGGAAAAAAAAACCAAAAAACCAAAAAACCCCACAAAATGAAAAAAGAAAGCACTGATATTTTGATAAAGTCGATGTGGTTTAAGGTGCAGCCCTTGAAAATGGATGGCTGTGTTAAAACTGGCCAGAGGACCTGCCACAGGAATTGTGGTAGGAAATAGCTCTTCATCACCAGCGAAAGATCAGTTTGTGCTGTTGCAGTTTCCTTTTTTGCTTCCAGATTTATCAGTTCTCTGTCGGGTAGGCTTTTGAACTGTTTTGATAAATAATTGTACTTGTGAAGGTTAATGGAGTGTCAGTCCCTTATTTACTCTCAAGTCAAATGTAGTGCGTGCTAGTCAGAAGTGTAGGTCATGCTGCATGCCCAGCTGACCTTAGTGCTTTAAAGTGTGGTTATAGTCAGATAAATGACTGGAAAAATGACATTAAAGGGTCCTATGTTTTCTGTCTTGCTGTGGCTTTTGAGGTCAAATTTAGTCGCATAAAAATATGATATTTCTATTAATTGCCTATAATGCTATAACTTAACCCAGGGTTTGAAAATACGCTGTGTCTCTGTTTGCTTCACATCATCCCTAGTAATAAACACTTCGCAAATGGTACTTAACCATTTTTTGATGATATGTCTGCAAAGCAGAGTCCAGTTCTTCTTTTGTAGCTGTATTGACACTTCAGTGCGGAGGGCAGTTAAAAAGAAATGGTCAATAAAGCAAGCAGATAGACATGGCTCAGAAAACACACGGGGAACAGCAGTGTTGAATATAGGTGACAATTTAAAGGCACTGTTCTGTTTATCCCCATGCATAGTTGGACATTGTCTTGTTTCAGAAGCAGAACACAGATACTTTCATCTAAACTTCCACTAATCTGTGTCAAATGAATTCAGCCCTGCAGTCAGAAGAATGACCAGCAGTTTCCAAAGGCGTTTGTTGCTGTTTTCCACTTTATTCTCCTTAGTGTCTTCCCTGGATAGTGTGTTTCTTTTCACAGTGCTTAAGCCCTAGAGTAAATTTAAGATTAGCTACCCAGATTTGAGGCATTTCAACAGCTAATTCTGACAGTATTTTGTTTATCACAGTGCATAATCTGAGCTCTTAATTTACTCTGTTACTTCCAAGGAAGAAAGTTTTACTTTGTATTGAAGTTAATAATAGCTGACATGAAAATAAATAAACACAAGGGCTTGAAATCAAATGTGTTCAGGAAGTGAGATTTCCAGAACAGTTTAGTCTTCTGAAAATGCGATCCCATTGTTCACTGAAAGTAACCTGTGGAGTTAAATGCAGTTTGCTCATGGGGATCTCCTGGAGCTCTTGCTGAGCTGTTCAGTGCTCTGGCCAGCTGCTGTAGAAAACAAATGTGCTGAAATCTGGAAAAGCATGTTGACAATCAAGATCTTAATGGAAAAAAGTTCACAAAAGGATTGGGTATTTTAGGCAGGCCTCAGAAGTTCTCCAGTCAGTCGCTGGAAGTATAATTTAGGTATTGCTGTTTGAGGCCATGGGCCATTCTAATCCCAGGTGTTCTCCCTTGAAGGGGATGTTTTGGCTGATTTGGGTAACTGCTTTCTGTATCACCAGTCTGGGTGATCATGGGCTGGGTTCTGACTGGTTCTGAGCTGTTCAAACTGGAATCAACCACATCAGACCAGTTCTGAGTGGTTCTGAGCTGTTCAAACTGGATCCAGCCGCATCAGACCGATTCTGAGTGGTTCTGAGCTGTTCAAACTGGATCCAACCACATCAGACCAGTTCTGAGTGGTTCTGAGCTGTTCAAACTGGATCCAACCGCATCAGACCAGTTCTGACTGGTTCTGAGCTGTTCAAACTGGATCCAGCCACATCAGACCGGTTCTGAGTGGTTCTGAGCTGTTCAAACTGGATCCAACCACATCAGACCGGTTCTGACTCGCTCAGACCTGCTTGGACCAGCCTGAACTGGCTGGATACAGTTTAGATCAGAAGTTGTGACTTGGTGTCATTGTAGCATCTTTCGACCTTCTGTTTTGGAAAGTTTTTCTGAACCTGAAATTGAGACGCTCTGCAGTGTTTGATCAACAAATCAAATAAATTAAAATATTGAGAAGGGCATTGTATAAATATAAGAGTGCAGCCTCAGGAGTGCCAGAGGGGCTGTGGGGAGGACTGGGTGCCTTTCAGGAGGATCAGTCTTGCATGTCTCACTTTTACCCCCTTGTAACACACAAATAAACCCTCAGCATAGTTCCCCTTTACATGTCATGTGCATGTGGTTTTCACTTTTTTTATTTCACATTGTCTGTCTAGGCAATTTATTTTTCAGATAACTCATCTGCACATAAATGTACATCTGAAGATTAAAAAAAACTGAAATAAAAAAATTTTCTGTAGCTCTTTTGAGTACGCTTAAACGTGTGTACTGTAAGGGTAGACACTCATAGCCCAGAATAGAAGGGAAGAGGAAAATAAGAAAACCCTTCAAAATGCACTGTAATTTCTTCTAGTGTGTATAAATACATATAGATGTATATATGCACACACATGTACATATATGTATTTATATTTATATATTTTAATAGATAGATTTATATGAAGAGTGACTTAAAACCAAATACCCTGTCTTTGTGTTCACCCCCTCTCTGTGCTCAAGGTCTCTAGGTGCTCAATAGGAGCTTTTAAATTATTTTTCCCTGTTTGATGTTGCTGGGTTTAATGAATGCACTGCAGAGAACTTTTTGTTAGGAACCCATCAGCTCAGTGCTGGTGGGCACAGTGGCACCTGGTTGGATCATTTAAGAGACCCAATTTTGATAAATTTAAGAGCAGAAAGAGAGATTTTGTGAAACCATGCTCTGTTAGCCAAGCAATGCTTCCTCACCATAAAGCAGCCTTACATTCTTTCCAGGCAAAGCGGAGGAAATTGTGCCTTTCTTATTTGGGTTGGGCAATTCTGTGGGTTTTGCAGCATCACTTCATGATGACTGAAAACTACAGGGAATACTCAGAAATCAGTGATTCAAAGAGGAATTTGGAGGAAAAGGGCTATTTCCAGCAAAAGTTATTCATTCTCTGCTGATGGTGGGTAGTTGGCTGTGCCTGTAGAAGAATTGATGCTCCTTGGGGTTTTTTTGGTTTGTTTGTGAACATGACGTACATCAGTGCACGAAATTAATTGTTGAGGAAAATACGTTGTGCACTTAGTCATCTACAGGAATTTGATTTCTTTAATGAAATGATATAAGAGAATGAGAATGAACTGCTTTAAAGCTAATAAACATCATTTGTATTACTCAGAATAATTTAGGTAAGTGATGAGAAAGGGGAGGGAAATTAGCATTTCTGTGCAGTTTGCTTACTGTGTAATTCTTAATCAGGAATGTCACAACATCCCTTGATATCATCTTATCACAAAGGTCTCTTCATAGTAGGCAATGTATGCTGCTGACTGCAGTTTACAGAAACAGAAGAAAGAATAACTCATCTGCAGAGTGGGAACAACTGTGAACCTGTCATAAATTAGAATTTATTAGGGTATTTTGCATCACTCAGCCACAGTCTGAACTGGTGAGGTGTGTGTACATTTTAAATCTTGTTTAAGCTCTGCTTGGGAGAGCTTTAGAATGGGACTTGAATGGTAAAATGGCACGGTGCTGCTCCCTGGAGTAGAACATAATGTCACCATTTGAGGTGTAGTGAGAGCCAGAGGAGTGAGCAGGGAGTTGGCTCCTGATAACCCTTGGGTGTTGAATGGGCTCTGCCTTTCCTGTGCTTTGGAACCTGCCAAGGCAGCTCGTGCTCCTGGCCTGTCCTATGTGCAGTACCACAAAGGTGTTTTGTGACTAAAAAAATTCTGAATAAGCTCTAACCTATACTATGTTCATATATCAGTGTTGCATTGATTGACTTCTGTCATATTGATTTCTAATAATTATCCCGATCTGTTTGGCATTTTTTATCAAATGCTGTTCTTTGGAGCGTGCAAGATCCAAATAAGTTTGGTTCCTACTCTGTAAGCATGCTCTGTGGAACTGCCTTTCTGTGGAAGGATTTATTCTCTGTTTATAAGCCCAGAATATGGATATTCCTTTTCTTTTTATATCCTGTGCAATTCTTCTTCCAAAGGTGAGGAAACTACTTTGGTTTACACCAGAATTCCAAATTTTGTTTCAGTAAAATTGTGTAACAGTTGTACATAGGAAGAAAATCAAGTTATAAAAGAGTAGAATAGGTGAAATGAATTTTGGAGAGAAAGCAAGTTTGTTAATAACTGTTACAGAAGATTAAACCAGTTACCGCTTGGCAAAGTCCTGTAACTTAAGAAATGTAAGAGTTAGCAGTAGACAAAGTAATGGAAGTTTGTGAAGGGCAGGTAGCAGAATAAAGAAATCAGGTAAAAGCAGATCCACGAACCCTTGGGCTGGATGATATTCATTGCAGAAATAAATGAACATTCTGAACTAAAAGAGTTTCCTTTTTTTTTATTCCTGTTCTTATGCTGTAGTAAACTGCAGTGGAGACAGGGAGGCTATTTCTCAAGTTGCTATTCCATTTTAATAAAGTTATGTTTCCTGGCCCTACTTGAAAATGAAAACTTCCAGAAGATTGCTTTCGTGTGATGCTAATCTCTGTGGAGGCAAAGAGTGTTTTGATGGTTATCATCTTGTAAGTCTCGTTATGATCTTCTGAACAGCAGAAGAACAAATACAAGGTAAAAGTAGATAAATAGATTGAATTGAGAATGCTCATGAAAACTGCAGAGCATGATTATTTAAGAAGTGTAGTGGATTTAGGCGCATACCTTTCACAGAATTGATGCCCTGTGCAGGCTGACCTGGAACAGGGGCTGGACAGAGCTCCAGAATAAAGCAAGGATTTATTAAAGGATCTCCTCCATGGATGCACCTTGGGCAGCACCAGAGCCCAGCCAGGGCTGCACCCAAGATGAACCAAAACGGCCCCAAAATGCACGAGGGGCACGGGCTCTGTCCCTGGGATCAGTTCTGCTCCATTTGCACCTTGCAGTTCATTGTCCCATTCCAGCTTTAGCCCCTGCAGTCCCACCCTGCTTGTTTTTCTCTCTCTCAGCCCACGGGGTTTGTGCTCTGGGCTGAGATTTGGGTCATTTGTCCTTGGTGCCCAGCTGGAGCAGGAATTGTTTTGTCTCCCTGCTCTGTGCTCAGAGATCACCATCCCCTCATGTGAAGCTCAGAACTGCACACTAAAACAGCACAGAATGTGAAAAATATAAAAGGCAAACCTGAGGCATCATAACTATTTCATGTGTGGCTTTTCTTTACTTTCAGCCTCCCAGCCCCAGGGAGGAGTGAAATCCTCTGCCTGGTACCAGTTTCTGCAGGGAGCAGCTGAAGTGATCTGCCTCCCTTTCCATCTGCAGGGAGCTGAAGTGTGAACGCTGGGAGCGGTCCAGGAGCCACTGCTGGCCCATGGCATTCCTTTCATCCCGAGTTCTGTGCAGATAGTCCTCTCCCCTCCTTCCGAGGCATTAGCACAGACAATGGGTTTGTTTCGCAGTAACAAAGCTGGTGATCAAACTGGCTTTGACACTCAACATAGGTTTTATTACACTCGCAAGCCAGAGTTGTTGTATCTGGTTAGTAAGCTTGTATTTTTACAAAGATAATCGTTTTATACTGCGTGATTTCCAAACTATTAGAAGGATTTAATGTATGCTGAAGCCTCTACCAAGCTGTTTTGATAAGCAGTCTTATTTTTTGTTTAGCAAGGTCTTACGGGCGATCTTTAGTCCCTCAGGGAAGAGCTCATAAAAGTCTTAAAAGTGCTTTTGCAGAGCTTTATTTATTATTTTTAAGCATGAAGATTACTAGCACAAAGATAACAAGGCTCTTGTAGTACAACATGTTCTTTGTTTTTGCAGGTTATAGCTAACATATTAGGAGTTCTCAGAATGCCAGTTTTGTTTGTTAAGTGTTTTGAGAGCAAATAGATGTAATCCTGTATTGCGTTATTTTCTTGAAATGACTTCAGCCAGAGAAAGAGGCAGTAGGAGAGATCTGGTCTGAGTAGGGGTGTCAGGAATCGTGTCACTAACCACATTTACTCATTACAAGGTGATTCTTACAATTTTACTGTATTTATTATCTAAAGATTTGCAACTTACTTTTATATATGGAGAACACTTCATTGCTAGAAATGGGATGAAGAAGTGGGCTAAAAAGAAAACCTAAGTATAGACAACAGAAGAAAATAATTTAAAAAATCCATGCTTAGCATTCAATATAAAAAAGTTCTAAAGTTTCGCTCACGACATTTTCTCATATGTTTTTACTACAAACAGATCCACAGTTTGCGTGTAATTCTTTGGTTTTTAATAAATCAGGTAGAAATGATGGGATAAGCAGTAAGAAATACTGACCTGTGCTGTGTGTTTGGGGATGGGCTGGAATGCAGAACAGCCAGGGCAGAAATGTTTGTTTTAAGGCATCAGTTATCAGATTGTGCTCTGTGCTGGAGATAGATAGGCTGATAATGGTCCGGTGTGGTGAAGAGGCACCACCCCTGCTGGTTCCACCTCTTTGTTTTCAGACACTTAAAATGAAGTCAGTGAGAATTAACTGAATATACGTATTATTGTGCATTTCCAGAAATCCCACTAGGCACCTCCTTCTATCTGTAGATACTTAAATCCCTGAAAAATCTGTTCCTATGCTCTCTAAATCTCAGAGGATAAAGTTAGAAATCAGTGCAAAACGGATTATAAGTTATTCCTTTTGTGTCAGTGCGACCAAACAGTTTCTTGCTGCTCATCTCTAAACCCTGTAAATGTCTGAGATTTTTCTCTTGCTCGTGCAGTCGTGGCAGCAGTGTGAGCATTGTGGTGTTTGGATAAAATCAAGGTGCATTTCAGTGTTGCTGTCAGATATTGTGGGGTGGCACTTGATATATGAGAGAATTCCCAATTTCCGCTTCCAGGTGATTGGGCTGGGGTGCCCCACGGAGTAATGCAGGAGTAATATAAGGGCTGAGCATTTATGGCATCCATAAAAGTGAAAACACAACCACTGTGGGGCTTTTAGCCAATGATCTCTGGGCTTTTTACATCAATTATATAAAATGCCTCAAGCGGCAGGAGCTATTCATTAATATCTCAGTTTGCATATGGAGGAAAAAGGTAAAACAAAGCAAAGTGTCTGATGTAGCAGTCCCTATGGTTGTCTTTTTGGGCTTTGAACCGTTTTCAGCCAGCTTCATGGACACCAAGCACTGGAAATACCTGTTAGTCTTCCCACTGAGCCCTCTGCCAGTGCATCTTCTGCTTCATCAAGAAGAGGTTGTTAATTAGATGCAGCACTTCACGTCAAATAAATACAGACTGAAGGACAAGAGCTAGTGATGATTGCTGAAAATAAGTAATATTCCATTGCAAAGTGAAATTTTAACATTTTAGAGAGAGCACAGGATGTCATCAGGATTGTAAAAGTCTTGGTGGCACCTCTGAGATATGGATCATGGAGTTCCAAATAAGTTGTGTCAGTAAAGCTAAATCTGTGTTTGACTTGAATGTATTTCCCTTGATGGTAGTAGCATGGTCACAGTAAAAAGAAAACAAAAAGTGCATCTCTGTTCACTGTGTTTAGTTCACCTAATTCAGGTAAAAGTTCTCTGCCACCATTGCCTCTTGAGCTGGCTCTTCTGATCCATTCCCTTCCTTCCTCACTCTCTGTTGTGTTTGCTTTCCTTGTCATCGTTAAAACCACAGTGCTAGGAGAAGAAATAATCAGAATAAGGACAGTGGTTGCTTTGAGTGGATCTGATAACCTTTGGATCTTTATATGATGCCCTTAACCCTTTTATCCCTCTTTGGGTTGTGTGTCAGTTCTCACTTGCTAACAGTGTATTTATCCCCTTCCACCTGTTTTCCCTTCTGTGACCTTCTGTAGTCTCTTCTTTGCTCATGGTGTCCTCCCCTGCTTCCTTTTGCATCTCCTTGGGGTCATTCCTCTCCACCACTGATGAGCAACTTTACTGCATGGAGGAGCCTTACAGACCAAAGGCTATTTAAGTACAAGATGGAAGGGAGGAAATTCCTACATGTGAAGGGCACAGTGTCCCCTGGGAAACCTGATGGAATATGGGTTTGCTTCACCTTCCTGAAGGTGCCAGGTTGATATATATATATTTAAAAATATATAAATATATATAAATACAGCCCCCACAAGCCAGGGAGCGTGGTGATCCCTGCTCTGCAGCCCCTGTGACACTGCATCTAGAAGGGGACAGTTCTCCACTTAAGTGATTTGAAAATACGATTCCCATTGAAAGACAATGGCACTTAAGTTCCTGAAGTAAGTTAATTGCGTTAATTGAGGCAAAGATTGTAAATGGAAGGTTAAGCAAAAATTGAAGACTGTTCTTGCTTTGTGAGTATTGTGTGTCTGTTTTATTTCTTTTAAACATTAACAAATAGTGGAAATGTCAAGTTGAGTTTTCTTGTAATTGCTGGTGGGCCTCCTGTGGGCAATGGAAGTGTTTCTACAGCTTCCAGATTTTCACTTGAAGTAGCTGCGCTGTTCAATCTTACACACAGATACTCATTTCCTAAAATATTGTTGGGGAAAGTAAATTTTAAAAAATGGGAAACGGTACTGAATTGCTGGAGAATCATTTGTCTTCAGAAGAGTGAAGTATTCTGTTTTCTGATTATCTCTTATGTCATACTGTTATCAGCTTCCTGGTCACTATGGAGACTATAAAATAGATAGGCCTACATGTCTAATGTAGAAAGCAGAGAAAAAAACCCTGCCTTTGGTCTTCGTTACACATTCTGAAAGAGTGAAGCATGGGCAAAATTCCAGCTTTGAAAAAAAGAACCTTTTCGGTTGCTTTTAGGATCACAGGCTTCTTAAAATCAGACAATATCTGTGCTTGTTTTAAAGGCACAAGTATTTCATTCCAGGTGTTTTTGGCTGCAAAACCAGTAGCTTGATTCTCATGATATATGGTTTTTTTTTCCCTGCAGATGCAGACTTCATGCATACCATATGGTGGTAATTAACAGTTTCAGACTTGGTTCTCAGTTTTCTTCTGCTTCGATTCTTGGTTGGTTTGGGACAAAATTTTAATGTCACAGAAGCAGAGTGTCTGAGTTTAATTGCAGACAGGAATAATGTGCATCTCTAGATGAGGAAGGAGAAGATGAGATCTATTTAGAGCACTAAGAGATATTTTGGAGACCTCACCGAGTACAACCTGTTTCTTTTCATTAAGCCTTTAAATGTTCCTCTGCAGAACTGAAATATGCCTCCCTTGGACCCTGGAAACAGAGGGAGACAATTTGAGAGATACAGCTGGAATGAAGAGTTTCTTTTAACAGCACAATGTTTGCACTTTTTATGAGAGCAAGGGTAACATTGTGTAATCTTTAGAAAAGATATTGCTCGGTGAGGACAAGTCCATTGTCCAGTGACATGACTTTTCCTGTCAATCACAAAGGTGACAAGGGGGCTAGATTAAGTAAAGCTTGCCCAAGATTAACAAAGGAAGATTATTGACCTCATCCTGAAAGGGCAGAAGCCTGTTTTATCATTAAACCTTGGAAGAGGTATTTCCTCCATAGGTGGAAAGGCGTTTGGCAATATCCAGGCACCTTTCTTGCAAATGAGCGGGTCTTCCCGTGGATTCTAGCTTGGAGCAGGAGCAGAGGACACGGGGCTGCTCCCGTTTGTGCTGGCAGGGAGA
>WBNQ01005776.1:0-12239 GCA_013401375.1 Spizella passerina | reverse complement strand
TTTATAACCTGTGTTACCTTCTGAAGAGCAGAAATGGAGATTTTTCCCCAGATTTTAACCATTAAGAACAAAGCTCTGGCAGCTCCCTAGTTCCATAAACATCCCATGGGAAGGATCACCAGGACAGGGGCTCCATAAATATCCCATGGGAAGAACAACCAGGACAGGGTTTATAACCTGTGGTTCCATAATCAGTGCCACAGCTGACTGCAGTCACCTTCTAGAGAGCAGAAATGGAGATTTTTCCCAGATTTAGGAAAATCTGGGAAAAATTAGCTCTGGCAGTTCCCTGGCCCCACAGGGAATAACAACCAGGATAGGGTTTATAAACTGTGGCTCCATAACCAGTGTCACCTTCTGAAGATCAGGAGTGGAGATTTTTCTTAATTTTTAGCCAGGAAGAACAGAGCCCTGGCAGCTCCCTGGTTCCATAAATATCCCATGGGAAGAATCACCAGGACAGGGTTTATAACCTGTGGCTCCACAACCACATTTCTGAAGAGCAGGAGTGGAGATTTTCCCCAGTTTTTGGCCAGGAAGAACAGAGCCCTGGCAGCTCCCTGGTTGCACAAGGCAGCCCAGCCCGTGAGGGAGCTCAGACAGAGCCCTGGCACAGCTGGGATGTCACTTGTGTCCCCCCAGGGGAGCTCTGAGTCCCTGCACAGCTCCTGCTCCACCAGTGCAAGCCCCAGCTCCAATTTCCAGCTCCTTTTCTCCCCAGCTCTGCTCCCAACCCATCTGCTCCCAAGCCTTCAGTGTGAACTACAGAATTCCAGGGCTCTGCACCTTGGCAATTTAAAGGGATGCAGTTTATGGAAGTGTTTCTGTCTTTTTGGGCCATGCTGAGTGCAAAACCATTTTTATCTCACTGGAGACTTGATATCAAACATTCACTTTAACAGGAAGCGTGGAAAAAAAATCTGATTTACCTGAAACTCACAGATGGATAAAGATAGAGCAAGGCCACCTCTGACCAACCTGTGAACCCAGATCCACAGCAAGTCCAGTGCCTCAAAAAGCATTTTTTCCCATATTTCAATGGAAATATTAAGGAATATCAGTGCTGGAGTGCTCACAGGAGACACCAATTTTATTGGTGGCACCAATTCCCTCAAAAAGCCAAAAACTCCCCCAGGCAATCCTACCATTTACAAAACCCCACTGAAACCATGGCTGGCAAAGCATTCCAGGGAAATGGCAGCTTCCAGCACCCCTTGGAAAATGCAGCTTGGAAGCCGGGCTGAATTCCTCCCAAGGAGATTTCCTTCCATGGGGAATCTGTCCCTCCTCTCCCAGAGGTTTTCCCAAGGGTTAAAGCCCCAGCTCCAATTTCCAGCTCCTTCCCTCCCCAGCTCTGCTGCAGAAACCCATCTGCTCCCAAGCCTTCAGTGTGAACTACAGAATTCCAGGGCTCTGCACCTTGGCAATTTAAAGGGATGCAGTTTATGGAAGTTAAACCCCACATCAGACTCAGCAAAGGCAGGAATTGTTCTCTGCTCTCCCTGTTCCTCTCCCTGAGGTTTCCCAAGGGTTAAACCCCACCTGAGGCTCAGCAAAGGCAGGAATTGTTCTCTGCTCTCCCTGTTCCATTCCCAGAGGTTTTCCCAAGGGTTAAACCCACCTCAGGCCCAGCAAAGGCAGGAATTGTTCTCTGCTCTCCCCATCCCTGAAGAATCCCCCAGTCAGCAGCTCTGCTCTCATCCCTTCTGAAGGAATACAGGAATTTTAGTGCTGCAGCTGAGGAATGGACAAGAATCCCTCCAAAGCAGGAAGGCTCCTGGGAAGTTCCCCAAAAAATCCATGTTAACAACTAAAAACCTTTCCCTGGAAAGCAGTGGGAAGGGATTCAGCTGCAGCACAGGAAGCACAGCCTGAGCAGGCAGCAATTTCAATTTGTCTGCAGCAGCTGAACAGCTCAAAAATTTTAAAACAGCATTAAATTTCTGTCTGAAAGCCACTGAAAACACCTCAAGGGTTGGTTAAAAAAAAGATTTTGTGTCAGATTAGCACTGTAAAATCCTCAGCCTGGCTCTCTAATGGCGTGGTGCAAGGGTTTTAAATAACCAAAGGTTTTCAGAGCTCCCCCCTTCTCCCCTGACCTTTCCTGATCCAACAAATGTGTTTGACAGGAGACTGATCCCATTTCTCTCCAGCAAAGCTGCTTTTCCCCCCTTTTATTCACTCTGCAGGAGCAGGAGCTGCTCCACATCCTCATGAGGGAGGGAAAGGACATTTCCATGCAGCGACCTTTCACAAGAAATGCCCTTTGCTGAATTGGGGATTATGTAACTGAGGCTGAGGAGAAGCTGCTCAGCCACAAAAATAATTCCTCAGTGAGCAGAGGGAATGGCAGCAGCACAGGGGATAACACTGCCAGCACGTTCTGCAGCCTCAACCAGAGCTCAGCTGCCTCATGTGTGAAATCCTGGCCCTGCTGCTGGACGTGGGGCTGGACATGCTTTCATTAGCCCTTGTCCAGAGTGGGAAGGAATTGCTGCCCTGCTCAGAGCATCCAGGAGATGCTGGAATTCCAGGCACAGGGAAGAGGAAAGCAGGAGGAGATGGATTAAAAAGCAGCAGAGATGGCACATGTTGTGCAGCAGATTTCCTCTGCTGTGCACATTGAGCTCTGCTTAAAAATTGTATTTTTAGGGATATTTTTCCCCAAGCAAATTTTTGAGCTCCTCAGCTTCAGCTGCTGCAGACAAATTGAAATTGCTGCCTGCTCAGGCTGTGCTTCCTGTGCTGCAGCTGAATCCCTTCCCACTGCTTTCCAGGGAAAGGTTTTTAGTTGTTAACATGGATTTTTTGGGGAACTTCCCAGGAGCCTTCCTGCTTTGGAGGGATTCTTGTCCATTCCTCAGCTGCAGCACTAAAATTCCTGTATTCCTTCAAAAGGGATGAGAGCAGAGCTGCTGGCTGGGGGGATTCTTCAGGGATGGGGAGAGCAGAGAACAATTCCTGCCTGTGCTGAGCCTGAGGTGGGGTTTAACCCTTGGGAAAACCTCTGGGAGAGGAACGGGGAGAGCAGAGAACAATTCCTGCCTGTGCTGAGCCTGATGTGGGTTTAAACCTTGGGAAACCTCTGGGAAAGGAGGGACAGATTCCCCATGGAAGGGAATCTCCCTGGGAGGGATTCAGCCCAGCTTCCAAGCTGCATTTTCCAAGGGATGCTGGAAGCTGCCATTTCCCTGGAATGCTTTGCCATCCACGGTTTCAGTGGGGTTTTGTAAATTGTAGGATTTTTTGGGGGAATTCTTGGCATTTTTCTGTAGGAAATCCAATTTCCCATTTTTCCCCAAAGCCTGGTGGCTGGGATGAGGATGGGATCCAGCCCAGCTCTTCCCTGTCCCTGAGGAGGTTTGATCTCCACAGCCCTCCTGACACTGCTGAGATTATGGGGCCAGAAATAACCTGGGCAGGGCAGCTCCTCCTGCACCCCATTCCTGAGCTGGAATTCCACTCCAGCAGGATTAGTGCATCCTAATCCCAGCAGGAATCACCTCCCTGGCCTGGGCACTCACTCCTCACAGAATTCAAAATAAAAACCCCAAAATGCCAATTTGTGGTTATTTTGTTGAGCTTGAGGGAGAGCCCAACAGCTCTTCCCAGAGCTTTCCCAACAAAAGCAAAATCCAATTAAAAGCCAAGCAGATTTGGGCTCTTCAAAGAGCCAGCAGGGAAAAAAAAATAACACTCAGAGAAGCTTCCTTTGCTCAGTGGAAATTTAAAAAAATGAATATTGCCACCATGGTACCAACAATAATTGTGTTTAATCACACTGCAGGGATTTTGTGGTGGCTGAGAGGAACTGAAGTGGTCACCTCAACAAAATCTCATTTCAGCCACATCCCCTAAGCTGAGTAAAAAGGTAGCTGAGTTAAAAGGTTCTACTTGTGTTTTGTATACAAGAATTCTGCTTTGTATCCCAGAATTATGCTCTGCATCCCAGAATTCTGCCTTATATCCCAAGAATTCTGCTTTATATGCCAGAATTCTGCTTTATACCCCAAAATTCTGCTCTGTACCCCAGAATTCTGCTTTATATGCCAGAATTCTGCTCTGCACCCCAGAATTCTGCTCTGCACCCCCAGAATTCTGCTCTGCACCCCCAGAATTCTGCTCTATTCCCAGTGCTAAAAGCTGCCCCTCACAGGGTCCCTTGCACTCTCCAACCACATTCAGCAGTGCAGCAATTTTACAAGTTCACAGCAGCTTTAAAAGATTTTTTTTCCCTCAAAATACCTGAATAAAGCCCAGCAGAAGCACTGGAGGATTTATCCCACAGATGAACTGATCCAAGTGTGACAGGAATGGCACAGTCCCCGGGAATTTGCTGCTGAGGCTTTTCCTCAACCAAAGGTGCTTTTTCCACTGCCATCCAAGCAAATCCAGGTTGCCAAAAAATCCCCAAAAATCCTGATTTAGCAGCTCCCCAACTCTGAGATGTTTCACTTGGCAAAAGGATCACAACAGGGTCGTGTTTGGGAAATTTTTGGGAATTCTAAACCCATTCTGTCAGGCCCCAAAGGAGGAGAGCACCAGGGCAGTGCCCTGCTGTGGTTTTGGCTCCATTCTCCACTAATTCCCTTCCTGCAAACCAAACCTCACATTTTTTTCCTTTTTTAGGTTTTTTTCCCCTTTTTTAGCTTTTTTTCTTTTTTTTCCTTTACTCCATATGGCTCAAGATTGGGGTCACCAAATCACCACTAAAAATAGGAGCTTTGGGAGCCTGAGACCCCAAAGAGGCAGCTCAGAGCCTGGGGTGAGAACAGCTTTAATTTGCTGCATTTTTATCTGACAGGGTTTTCAGCACTTTGCTGCAGGTTTTGAACTGCTCAGCAAAGTGCTGAAAACCTTGTCAGAGAAAAAATGCAACAAATTAAAGCTGAAGGAAACCATCAATACAATATTCCAGCCTCTTATCAGCTTCAGCACCCTTAAAACTGGGAGGAAATGGGAATTGTCCTGGCTCTGTTTTGGTTTTGGAAGCAAAAAGCCAATTATAGTGGGGAAAAAAAATCTAAGCACAAATATTTTATTAAAAGAAATTAAAATATTGAATTACAGGGAGCAGAAAAGCTCTCCCATTACCCAGGGGTTACAACATCACTCCCAACCCTGCTTCATAAAGAATTGGCAGGAATGGGATAAAACTGAAATATTCCCAAAAAGACAAAATTAGAGATGACTCTGATCCTCCAGCATTATAGGATGGCTGCCATAGAAAATAATTAAGTTTCTAGGGAATAAATAATTCAGTTTCTAGGGAATAAATGCACCAAATATCCCATTTCTTACAGCAAAATGAAGCTAAAGAGTGGCACACTGACAATTTTTCACTCAGACTCCCCAAGCACACCCCCAAAGTCCCAATTCCACCTATATTTGGGGTTTCTGTACCCAGCCCTGAAGTGCGCTTGGGGCACATTGGGATTTTACCTTTCTAAAGGGATTTTTTTACCTTTATTGGACCTTAAATAAAGCCCACCTGTTTCTGATCACACAGCAGAGAAGAAAAGTCTGGATTTCTTTGTTTCCCAGCAGGAAAATGCAGCAGAGCAGGCAGGGCTCAGCTTCCCAAGTCCCATAAAACCAAAGCAGAGCCATCCGGGGATCCCAAAGTGCAGGTTCTGAGTCAGAGCCCTGAGAGGTTTGGCTGCTCTGGGATTTGGGAAACACTTCCCAAAGATTTGATTCCCAATGCCCTGCAGTGCTCAGCTCCCTGTTTGCATAGGAGAGGAGGGAGCTCAGAGCTCCTCTGGCCAAATCAAATCCAAATGAGCCCTCCAATAATGAACTTCCAGTTTATTCCCTGGAATCCTGAAGTGATTCCAGACCCTGAAGTGGAAGCCCAGCTGGTTGGTCAGTGTTTTTCAGCTAAAACATTCTTATTGTGCTCAATGCAGCAGGCTGGAGTGATAAATATTTACAGGTATTTCTTTTCTCCATACCATTTATTGCTTGGATGCTCCAAAAGGGGAGCCAGGCTGGGAGAGCTGGGGGTGCTCACCTGGACAGGAGAAAGCTCCAGGGACACCTCAGGGCCTGAAGGGGCTCCAGGAGAGCTGGAGAGGGACTGGGGACAAGGGATGGAGGGACAGGACACAGGGAAGGCTAAAAAGTGAAACAGGGCAGGTTTAGGTTAAGCACTGGGGAAAAATTCATCCTTGGGAGGGTGGTGAGGCTGTGGGACGGAACTCCTGATCCTGGGATCCCCTGATGGCTCTGCCTTGGTTTTATGGGAGTTGGGAAGCTGGGCCCTGCCTGCTGTGCTGCATTTTGCTGCTGGGAAGCAAAGCAATGCAAGGCTGTTCTTTTCTGAGGTGTGATCAGACACAGGTGGGGTTTATCTAAGGAAGGGTCCCAGGCCAGGAGCAGCCTGGGCTGGTGGAAGGTGTCCCTGCCCTCAATGAATGAGTTTTTACTCATCCTTCCCAACCCAATCCATCCTGGGAAATGTGAATCAGCTGCTTGCAAGCATGGAATTCCCTGGGCAGGCTGCTCTGGGTGAGCTCTGTGCATCAGGAACCCCGAGGTGATCACTGCAGGGTCACACACGGGGCTTTGCTGCTGCTTGAACACACACAGAGCCACGCCTCAGGTTTGGCTTTTGTATGTTCACATTCTGTGCTGCCTCAGTGTGGGGGACTGGGGTCATATTATGGGATGGTGAGCTCTGCATAGAGCAGGGAGACAAAACAATTCCTGCTCTAGCTGGGGATCAAAGATCGAAATCTCAGGCTCAAGAGCAGAAACAACATCCCTGATCCTGGGGATCCCATGGAGAGCAGCTGCCATCCCTGATCCCATGGGGAGCTGCAATCCCTGATCCTGCCCTGATCCCGCCCTGATCCCATGGAGAGCTGCACTCCCTGATCCCATGGAGAGCTGCAATCCCTGATTCCATGGAGAGCTGCAATTCCTGATCCTGCCCTGATCCCATGGAGAGCTGCAATCCCTGATCCCATGGAGAGCTGCAATCCCTGATCCTGTCCTGATCCCATGGAGAGCTGCAATCCCTGATCCCATGGGGAGCAGCTGCAGTCCCTGATCCTGCCCTGGACCAGGACCCCACAGAGCTGCAATTTTTGACTGAAGACAGAAAACAAGCAGGATGGGATTCATGGGCTAGAGCTGTAATTGGCAATTAACTCCAATATGCAAATTGACCAGAACTCATAAAAGTGAGAGACCCCATGACCAGCTGCCCATTTTTGTGACCATTTTGGGTGCAGCCCTGGCTGGGCTCTTGTGCTGCCCAAGGTGGATCCATTGAGGCCTTCTAATAAATCCCTGCTTTATTCCTGAGCTCAGTCTAATCCCTCTTCTAGCTCAGCCTTCTCAAAGCATCATTTTTGGTCAGACCAGACCAAAACCAAGCTGCAAACGTGTATTTTAGGCATTTTCTAATCCTTTGGCCATCCCATCACCTGCACAGCTTTCACCAGGCCAACACACAGAGCAGCAGACCCGTGACTCAGAGCTGCTTTTAAACCATTCCATTCCCTCCAAGCAGCTCCAAACATCAGCAATTCAAACCCCATTTGCAGCCTGAACCCCAGGCAGGCTCTGCTGAAGCACCACAAAGCTTTTCCCAACAAACCACGGGGGGAAAAAAAAAATAAAAAAAATTAAAAATCACCCCCGGAGTGCTGAGCCAAGCTGGTGCACGCTCAGGTTTAAAAATGCTCGGAGCATCTGTTTTGTGCAAACTCCTGCTGTCCGCCCTCACGGAATCATTGCAGGCTGCTGGGAGCTCTGTGCACTGCCAGGAGCCTTCCTGGGCACTTCCAGCCAGCCCTCAGCACTCCCCAAATCCTCTCGGACACTCTTCCCAAACTCCTGCAATTCCATGTGCTCCCAGCTGCTCTTCCAGCTCAAGTTTTGGGTTTGAGTGCATTTTTTCCCTTTCCTCCATTTATTCCCTTTCCTCTTGTTTTCCTATTCTGTTGGAGAATTTTGCTCAGACATGGCTTGAAGGAAAAAAGGCCATAAAAATACAGCTGATTGAAAAGTAAAAGGCAGCAAAGATTCTCAGGCCTGTTCTCGTAAATAGCAAAGTTCTCAGGCTCAAGCTTGGAAACAGCAATCGTTCTCAGGCTTGGGTTTTAATAACAAGTAAACACCACAGCCTTGAATAGGTATGGGAAAGCATAGTGAAAAACATCAAGGCCTTGAAAGTAGTAAAACAAGATGAGAAAAATAAGTTTTAATTGTGGAAAACAAGGAGGGGTTACTGTGACCAATGATGAGCTTGGGTTTTGTAATGTGTATGAACTTCATTAACACGGTTATAAATTGGGAATGGGAGATCAATAAATCGGAGTCCCATGCACATCGGTTGGTCAGCTCCCCTCACTTCCTCACTATTCCAACACAAATGCTGTAACTGCTTTTCTTTAATAGAAATAAATCTTATTTTACATTTCCAAACCAGTGGAAGAGCCCCAAAACCCCTGTGAGTACCCCCAAAATGTAATGAGCTACACCAGTCACTGCTGTGAATTATAAAACATGGAATGCAAAACTATAGGAATTAGAGCAAAAAAAACCTTTTTTCTTCTTGTTTATTCAAACCAGAACAGGACATTTTGATCTATTTTTCCTCTAGAAAAATGTCTCACAGTGCAAATCTGCAACACCAAAAGCAGCACCAGGCATCAAATAAATGTTTAACCTGGAGTGAGAATAAATTGCCATGAAAATAAACTTATGGATTATTATTGTAATTATTTGAATGATTGGATATTGGATTTGATAGAGCTTTAACAGCCAAGCTCTGTCCTCCAGCTCTACAGAAGTTAGGGTTTGTAATTTGGAATTAACTGGGGAAAAAATCACTGTATTTATTTATTCCCAAATATTCCTGTTTTGAGGAGTTTGAACACACAAAGTCCATCCTTTAAACATCCAAAGGATCAGACTGTGGAATGCCACACCAGCCAGCCCAACTCCAACCTCCAGAAACAGGAATTCTGCTGGGAAACTCTGAAAAAATGGCAAAAAGGGCTTGGGGTGGGGTAAACCCAAGCTGTGAGGGCTCCCTGTGCTTTAATCAAAACCAAATTTAAGAGGAACTGGAATTGTCCTGATTAGAGAAAAATACCCCAAAAAATAAAACCTCACTACTGGAGCCACGTGCAGCACGTGTGTGAATTTCAGGAGCTGCAGTAATGACCANGAAATAAAATTCATGATGGGCTCAAGGGTGACAAAGCCACCCTGGGCTGGGGACACAAAGCAGCAGAAACAGGGGAGATCCTGCCTGGAGGAGGAGGAGGAGGGAGAGAAGCACTGGTGGGGAGGAGAAGAAGAGAACTTTGAACGTTCTCCTCAGTGCTCAGCCCACACTCAGGCTCCAAAAATGCTCACATTTATCTGGGCACCAGGAACAGGCACAGCAGAGCTCAGGTGGTGAGGAATGAATGAGGCTCAGTGGGCACAAATAAGGATAAAAGCAAAGTTTTTCACTGGCTCCTTCAAGAAAAAATTATTTCAGAATGCAGGATTAGCTGAGGTAATTTTCCTGATTTTATGGTCACTTTTATGCCAACAGAAAATCCATATTCTGGGTTTAGGCAGCTGCTTCCTTCTCCATCCATGCAGAGCATGAACTAAACAAGCACCACCTGAATTTATTTGGTTTTATTTTCCCTCATGCCCAAGCAATTTCAGGGTGATGAATTCTCTGCCCTTTAGGGCACAACTTGCCAGTTTGCTCCACTCCAACTCCTGTGTTGGTTTGCTAAAAACCCCTGCAGATTGCCCAGATTGGGGCAGCCCAAGCAGCAATTTTAGAGACTAAAATAACATTTAAATCCCAGCCACCCTTGGGTGGAGTTATCACTGCACTGAAACCTTTGGTTTTCCAGCTGCTTGTTTGGAAATAAAGATACTTCAAAGGTGAAACAATGGTGGAAAAATCACATTTTCCTTCCCTCCATGCTTGGAAGCATTAAAGTGATTTTCCAACTTAGAAAGTGCAGGTTAAACAGATCTTCCTGACTGGCTTTTTCCAGATCTTCCTCCTCATCTTCCCCATCTCTTCCCCAGTTCCATCAGAATCTGCTCTGGATGTAAGCCATGAGCAGGAACTGATCATTTTCCCAGCAAAATATTCAGGAAAAGTTCAATTTCTGCCACATTTCCCTGAGATCTTAAAGGTGTTGATGCAAAAGCTTTCAAAATAAAGCCACCCGAAAAATAAAACCCTCAAAATAAGAACCTTTCAAAATAAAACCTTTTAAAATAAAACCTTCATCCCAGTTTTAGCAAGATTAAATCCATAGGTCAGCCTGACTCTAAATATTCTGGGTTGCATTAAAATCTGGGAAAACTATTGGGAAAAAAAGCTTTTTTTTCCCCCACCAACACTGAGCATTCCAGCGGGGATTTTCTGCTCCAGGTGAGTTCCACAGGTACTCGGCCATTCCTTCAGCACCCTGACTCAGAATATTCACCTTTCATCACTCTGATGGTTCCACACCAATAAAAGATAACAAATCGCTGCCCTTTGGGATCCTCCCTGCCCCTTCCCAGCACACACCCATAGGTGAGAAGCTGTTTCTGAAGGAATATGCACAATTCAGGAAAGGCTGGACCTGTTCTCCACCCACGGAGGAATTGTTCTGGTTCAGGAAGCTCCTCACGGGCCATTATTTGCTGAAGAAAGCCCAGTTCCTCTGCAGCAGGGCCTTTTCACATTAAAAACGGAGCAGCAATAAACCTAAAGTCACAAAGATCTCAACCTTTGCTTGGCCTGGGCTGCTCCACCCCTTCCCAGGCGGATTTCCACTCACCTGTGTGAGCTCCCACAGCATTACAGACACTCCGAGCGTCCCTCAGCACTTCATTAAAAATCACAATTAACCAGCTTCCAGGACACACTGCAATCTCCCTCACACCAAGACCACTTAGGTGGGGACAAAGCCCCTTTCCAGCTCTCCCCAAAATTCTCTTTATCACTGACCTGCAGAGTCCCCAGTGCTGCCAAATGTTTGCAGTGTCCCGCAGCCACGCGGGATTGTCACCGCAGCTGCTGGCACCTGACACCTGCCCTGCACGAACACACGGCCCATTTCCATTTAACTCCTTCCCTCCCGAGGCTGGAATCGCTCTGGGAGCTCAGCAGTGCCACGGGGAGCACAGAACCACATCTAACCCACAACTCAGCCCATTCCCGGATCCCTAAATCCCACCCAGCTCCAGCAGGGTGTTCCCAGACTGCCTCACTGTGCAGAGAGCCTCCGGTTTTCATTCACAGCGCCAATGCCAAACTCCGCTTAACAGGCACAGAGCTCACTGCTGGCTTCACGCTGCAAAATCTGCACGTGCTCGGGGAATAACTCTCACCTGGGATCTTTAGGACGGCATTTTTCCCATCTGGATATCACTGTCAAACACCCTGAGAGCCCTAAAGCTGGCCTGGTGGTAGGGGGTGGAATGGGGTGGGCTCTAAGGTCCCTTCCAACCCAAACCAGGCTGCGAGATTCCACACTCCTGCGATTTCAGGATTCCCCTGGAGCAAAGCGCCAAGGCGAAATTCCCCTCAACAACTGGAAAAAACTCTAGGACTGAATATTATCTGCAGAGCAGAAAGGAAGGAGCGAGAAAGGAGGATGAAACGATGAAACTAGGGTGGGATTGGTGTATGAGAGAGGCAGCCCTTCCTCATGGGCAGGATCCTCCCGCAGGCCGAGCTCCCTGCCTGCCCTTGCCGGCTCTCCAGGCCCGGGCACCGCTGCCCGTGATGCTGCACCGGGGGCACAGAGCGCTGCCCGGCCTGGCAGCAGCACACGGGCATTCTCCTCGGCGCTGCGGGATTTCCTTGGAGCAGGAGGCTCGGCTGGAGCAGCCTCTTGGCCCCGCTCCGCTCTGCCACTAATTGTCATGCACTTGGCTGCGAACTCGCCGGGGAGGAGGCAGCCGCGCTGGATTTAGCTCACGCTAGCCTACAAGGAACGGAGAAGGCTTGGGGTGTGGTGGGTTGGTTGTTGCTTCTTTTTTTTTTTTTTTTCCTTTAATTCCTTCTTTTACTCTCCTATCAGAAGGACCTCTCCAGTTGCTAAGGAACTACGGGCTTTATTGCATTATAAATGATTTAAGGCGGCCCGGCAGATGCAGGTTCAGTAGGCGGGAGGAGATGAGGAGATGTTCCATTTTACCGGCGGCACCAAGCGCCTCGGGAGGAGCCGGGGGGGCCGAGCCTGTCCCCCCCCTTTTCTCCTCCTTCCCCC
>WBNQ01005775.1:0-19475 GCA_013401375.1 Spizella passerina | reverse complement strand
AATATAATATATCAACTTCTACAGAATTGTTCATGCCAAAATTGCAAAAGATGGTTCATGTTTAAAATTTCTTTTAAGGGATCACCTCCTTTGTGATCGTGCAATCAAACAAAAAAAAAAATCAAACAAGATTTGACAAAAACTGTTCAGCAGATGCCTTTGTATTTATGTATTAGAATATGGTGAAAAAAGCAAACCAGTTATTAAATACAAAGTAGTGCTAGTCTCTAACAATGTATTTTAATAATATGTCATGTTGCTACAGAAGGTGTGACTATTTGGTGCCCCTGGTGTCCCTAGGTTTAAAAGGGTTCTATTACAATTTTTTAGTACTACACATTACATTCTCCTCTCTCTTTTTGATGTGAACCTGCATTACTTTGGCCTAAATGGTAAAAAGTAAATACCTGCCCTGGTGTCAGAGGTGAGGGAGTGACACCAGCAACCCATCCTGCTGTTCAGAGACATTTCCACACCTCAGAACTGCTTTGCTAAAATGGGTGAAGAGTTAATAAACCTTTCAAATCTCACCAGCTGAGTAAGTATTGCTGCAGAGGACATCTGACCTGAGTGAGAGGTTCAGAAGAGCCTCTGTGTTCTGGTTTTGGTGTAGCTGCTCCCGTGGGACCCCACACTCTTTGCCATACCCCTGTGCCCATTCCCTATTTGGGGTGGGCACTTTCCTGACTTTCAAGAGGTACTACCCCCTGCAAAGTGGTATTTAACACTAAAACTGAGAAATTTTATGTGTCACATTGGTATTCCAAGCTCTGCTTAGCGAATCTTTGACAGCAGACAGGTGTGATTCACACCGTGGTGCCAGGCAGATGGGTGACATGGCTGTGGGTAAAACCATCTCCTGCCTCAGGCTGGGACCTGCCTGACCCCTGGATTTGTGGTGCATTGCTGCTGTGGGAGCAGAGATGCAGACCAGCCTCAGGAGATGTGAAGTTTTGTGACAGATTTGAGAAGAGATCTCACTCTTTTCCTAGAGTGTTCTTCATGCCATGGGATGTCCCTGGTGACACTGGGATTCACTGGCTCTGTGTTTAGGTGTCAGCTTTTCCCCAGCATCTCATTTGAACACTGTGTCTGACTGCTTAAGTCAATGTCTCTCTTCATGTTCCCCTTAGGAAGCTTTTTATAAAATACTAATTTATAAAATTCCAGCTGGCTCAGCTGCATCTTCTGGAAGGGGAGATCTGGGCTGCCATCAGCCCAAGTACTCACTGGAAGTAAAACAATCATGGGAATAATGGTGCTTACAAAGCCCTCAGTGCTACCAAGCCCTGCCTTGAACAGCTGGTCTGGGTTTTTCAGTGCCACTTCTTCAAAATAAAAATAACTGCATGTAGCCCTCTGCTGCTTATATCTTTAAACTATTATATGTCTTTAAACTATTATTTTTTAAATGTTCCAATGATAACTATTAATTGGACAGCTACATGGCTGCTAAAGCAGGTATCAGTACTTTAACTGTATGGATTGAAAGAGGGAATCACAGAAGGACAGAACCTCAGAATGGATAAGGTTGGAAGAGACCACAGTGGGATAAAATATTTGTACATCCAGAAGAAGTTAGTTAATGTTAATTCTGAGTAGTTGCACTGTGGCCAGAAATAAAATTGCATTTTTTTTCATGTGTGAATCTCAGTTCCTGTTTATTATAACTCCCACAGGTCTCCTCCTCTTCCATGGCCTTGGCACAATGCACTGACTTTGTGCAGTCACCTCTGATTTACACATTTGCTGGAAGCCCAGTCTGTTGAAATGTTTATAAAATGCAATTTATTCCTACTGAAGAGTGAGGGTAGGATGTGAGATGATCATAGCATGCAAGTTTTTCTTCTGAATGACCTGTGTTAAAGCTTCTTGCATGAGAGGCTTTCTCCTCTTGCTAACTCAGCTAACCTGTCTGGTCACCTCCACCTTTGAGTGAAAAGTAGTTGAGCTACATGAAGAGATTCATAGAGCCATTAAAAATGAATTTCAGCATACAAGAAGGCAGGTCTGCAATTGCACCTATATTTTGTTTTATTTTCCAGTTGTAAAGTGTGGGATTTATGCTTATTTCTCTTTTTTTTTTCTCCTGAGAAGATCCAGACACAAGGGATGGTGTATTTCAGCAAAGAGGATTGGTGGTGGTTTGTTGTGCCATCTTAGAACAAGTGCATATTGCAGGTTTAATGGGGCAGGTTGGATTTGATAATTGGTTTATTAGGATATTCTTATATTTTTGTAGCAAGCAGGCAGCAGAGCTGCTCTGGCTCCAGCAGCATTTTGTATTGCTTTCTGGAGAAGTAGGGATCTTTAGTCCATGGAACCATGTAAAGCAAGCTTGGTCTTGTATGTGTAGAGTATTGGTTAAGTGTGTGTCAGGTTTTATGGGATGGAGTGACAAGCTGCTGAGGGGACTAGCAGGAGGATGGGGCACTTTTCTTTCCTTTTTGTCCTTTGTGTCCTTGTTTCTCAGGGTCTCTAGTCAGTCAGAGTGACCCTGAGATAAGTTGGAAAGTCTCTTTTCCCAGCCTGGCGCTTGAAGAAAGAGTCAGGGCTCTTCATTTCTCGGTCTCAAGGTTGTTTATTGTTCCTTATCTATAAAATTTTTTCTCCTGTCCAGCTGAGGTCTGCTCAGCGCGACGCTCAGAGGCACTCTGCCCACCTCCGGGTGGTGTTATGTCTTTATACTAAAAACTATGTATACAATGTTTACAATCACTTTCCAATACCTCTCACCTATGTTAGACACTGAGCTTCTACTCNCATTCTAGAAACCCCAAAAATGTGTTTTTCAGCCCTTGATGAATTCACTATCATTCTACTTAACTGTTGTGGCTTGCAGATCTTCATATAAGGTTGGTAACTTGCTCCATGGGTCATAATCAAAGCCACAGGTGTTTTGGGCTCTGTGCCAGGGTCTCTGAGCCCCCTGGCAGGGTCTTGGCAGTCCAGGACAGCCAGAGGGATGTCCTGAATTCTGACACTTGTTCTCATTCCAGTTGGACAGAAGTCCATCCAGGAGTGAGCAGGTTATGGCTGTGCAGCCATTTGAGAAGGCCTGAGCAGCTCAGCACTTTGTGCTGCCTCAGGGAGTGAAAAGTGTTCCATGTCCTTCAAAACCTGTCTGCCCTTTTTACAGCCTGTGAGTGCTGGCTCTCCGTCTGCCCCTGGCTGGTCCAGAGTGTGCATCCAAAAATCTGTCTCTGTTGGTCTCAGAAGGAAACCAAAGTGCCTGCCCTGTGGGTTGTCCTGATTTCTCGTTGTTGCAATTGATTTTTAGTTTTTTATTTGTTATGGAAAACATGAGCAAAGTACATCAACTAGTCAGGAAGCAGAAATGTGTGCAGCTGGTCCAAATCAAACCTTTTCAATGAGGAAAGGATAGGTTTTGGTTTCCAGTCTTTCAGTTCAATAATCCTAAAAGCACTGCATGAAACACTAGATATTTCAGAAAAAAAACCCTCAACGTTTAAATTGGTTTATTACTCTGCCAAGATTTATTTGAATTAAAATTCACACTTGGAGGAGGGCTTGAGGGGGAAGGAACCATAAATTAATTTTCTAAGTGATACTAGAAAATTCCGTGTGAACTGTAAAAATCCTGATGGAAAAAAAATTCCTGTTTTCATTTCATCCTTTTTTAGGACACTAAGAGATGGCAGGTGGAGAAAGTCTGGCAGAACACCTTGTGCACTGGCACAGAAGCTGCATAAAGTCTTTCACATATCCATATTCTGAAAATTAATTATTTTCAACTGTTACAGTGGGAACACAATATAATGATTCCTGCAGGTCTGCTGCCACAGTGCACCAGTTCTGTCTGTCCCCTGCAGCCCAGGCTCAGCCTGCAGCTGATGGTGCTTGGCCATGGCCAGTCCAGCTGTCAGAAGTGATGGCTCAGAGTTTATGTTTGAGCATGTGCTTGTCCAGCTGGGATCCCAAGTGGCATTGCAGTACTGCAGTGCAGAAGGACAAAGTGCTGGCATCACTGAGGTGCCAATTTCTGTCCCAAATTCCCTAAACCCCCAGGGCAGGAAGGAGACAAGCCTTGTCCCCAGCAGGTCTGTCCAGCACACTCCTGCCATGGGCTGTGCCATTCGGGTCACAGTTGCATTATCACAGGTAAGAGGTAGTTTATGAAAGTGCTTTATTGAAAGTGAAATTGTAGCCTCAGCAGTTGGGTGTTGCTGAGGAGAGTGTGATCTCTGACAGGGAGAGACCTTTATCATCAGGGGAACTTCTGATCCTGCCTTTCCTTGTTGTTCAGTATTTCTTGTCATTCCCATCTCCAGTCAAAGGCACCTCTGTTTATTCTTCAGGATGTCAAGCTCCAGCATGACAGCTCTGTGCAGTGTGTTTGTCCACCAGGAAGGAAGGCCTCCAGGAGGGATGCCCTTGAGAGAGAGCTGGGTGTAGCCACAGTTCCCATCTGCAGCACCCAGGCTCTCTCTCCAGTGCCACCCCTCACCCATCCTGTTGTCAACCCCTCACCCATGCTGTTGTCTCCCTCTGTTAATGGCTGTGGCAGCTGACAGCCATGACTTATTCACCATTTTGTTCCTTACTTTCCCTCTGGCCATAGACCTGAGAACAACATCTTTTTTTTTTTTTTTTTGCCTTTTCATCCTACACGTCCAGATGTATTGACTCTTTCTTCTTCTGTTGTCCCTGAGTCAGAGTCTTTCTCACGAACCCTCTCTGAGCTCTTGCAGGGCTGCCTGGGGAGTTCAGGGCTGGGCTCCAGCAATGCAAGTGACACATCCAGGCAGCTCCCAGACAGCCCAAATCAGTGCAGCATCATCACCTGCTAGTGGAGGTGGTGGATGCCTGCTGCCCTGGCTGTCACCAGTCTTAGCCCTAGAGCCTGTGTCCCTTCCATGAGCAGGCACGTGTTTACCTCAGCTACTTCCCTCATCCTCAGATCACCTCCAAATAGGCAGCAATGTTACCCACAGTCAGCTGGGAGGACATGCAAGGGGAGTGGTGCAGGGCAAGAAGGTCCCTCTTCCATTTCACCCTGGCAGCTGCTCCCCAGCTTCTGCCCTTTTCCTAATATTCCTAGTTTTCCCTAATCTTTCCTAATTTGGGGAATTGGAAAGGAGTATAACACACTTTCATATCTTAAGCATCACTGTTTTGGACACAAACTCAAAGCATGGCACCCCATGCCATGAGATGCTTCCCTTAGAGGAAGGAGGTTTGCTCTGTGCTACTCCCCATAGCACACACATTTTCAACAGGTAAAACAGGTGTGGAGCAGCCAGCTGCTCCCAGAGTTAAAGCCCTGTGCTGTGGAGGGTGGTCACTCCTCACAGAGCATGAGCTGACCTCTTGGAGTGATGTGCATAATGTCTCAACCAGAGTGGATGAGAGGTTTGTTCTTTGTGCCTGATCCTGTGTTTTCAATTGGGAGTTTATACTGGAAAAGAGTTTCAGGATTTGTCTGATGTGTGACTGTATGTAAATTTCTATGGTAACCACCACATTTTATGTGCTCAGGGCATTTTCCTAAATTCTGCAAGAAGCTGTAGCTCTGTTTATTTATGCAGCTCAAAGTCAAGTTCCATTAAGCCACTGCCTGTTTTGGATTTTCAGTCTCTCCTTTCCTTTTCTTACCACCATCCATTTTAGCTCTGCATTTTTCTTTTCCTTTCCAAATACAAGGGTTGTTTTGAAACACAGGCCCTTGTCTGTACCAAACCCTCCCTTTTAATTACAAGAGGAATCACAACTTAGAACAACTCTTCCTTAACACAGAACAAGTGGAGTAGCACTGGAGGAGTTGTCATCATTTAGCTCAATTAACCTCACTTGGAAATTTTGAAGTCTGCAGTGTTCAAGGCCAAAGTTCCTGAGCTCTCACAGTCTCATGAAATTATTTATTGTTAAATGAACATAAATCTTTTGGCTTGGACTATTTTGCTGTGGTGTGTAGAATAGCATTGTGTCTTTTGGAGGCTTGGTGCTTGGGGAATTTTAATACTAAGTCAGCATCCTACTTCTGCATTTTGGTTCCTTGTTTCATACAAGGTCATCTGTTACAGCAGAGCTCAAATTCAGGCAAGCACTTAGGAGATTATTAAGTATACTTAGGTATTAAATGTGAATTATCTTTGAAATAACGACCTTAATTAAGATCTAGAAGCTGCTTAGTGGACCCCATGCCATTAATAGAGAAGTCATTTTGCAATAAAAGCCATGGCCAGATGAAGTTCCTTTATTTGCTCTCCATATGTTGTGGACAGTGATACCTGCTTCCTTAATTTCCCCAGTGTCTTCAGGCAGAGTTATTTAGGGATCTCTGGAGAACATCTAGTCCAAGCACCTATTTAAAGCAGGGCTAAATTCAAAATTTAGTCAGGTTCCTCAGTGCCTTAATCCAGTGAGCTTTGAGAATCACCAAGGATGGAAACCTCGCTGCATGACCAGACCCTTGTTCCTTTCCCATCATGAACATCAGTTGGATGCTGGTGCCACAGTGAGATTTGTCCTCAGCCTTCCTTTCTCTGAGCCAAACAAGATGAGGCCCCCCAGTCCCTTCCTCATGTGCTATTTGCAGCCTCCAGTCATCTTCATCCCCCTCCAGTGGATCACAGAATCACAGAATCATGAAATGGTTTGGGTTGAAGCAGACTTTAAAGATCACCCAGTTCCAACCCCCCTGTTACAGGAAGGGACACCTTCCACTAGACCAGGTAGCTTGGACCCCATCCAGCCTGGCCTTGAATGCTTCCAGGGATGGGGCATCCACAACTTCTCTGGGTAATCTGTGCCAGGGCCTCACCACCCTCACAGTAAAGAATGTCCTCCTGATATCTAATCTAAACCTACCCTCCTTCATCTTAAAGCCCTTCCCCTTGTCCTATCACTACATGCCCTTGTAAGAAGTCCCTCTTTCTTGTAGGCTCATTTTAGAAGGTGCTATAAAGTCTCCCCAGAGCCTTCTCTTCCCCAGGCTAAACAACCCAAACTCTCTCAAAGTGTCTTTCTGATCATCTTTGGGGCCTTCCTCTGCTCTCACCCCAACAGGTCCATGTTTTCCATGTGCTGAGGGCTCCAGGGCTGGCACAGCACTCCAGGTGCAATCTCACAAGGACAGAGTAGAGGGGGGGAATCCTCTCCCTTGATCATGGCACTGTGTCAATAGTTTTCTTGCTGAGTTGGGTAGGCATCTCTAAGGAGATGAAACAAATGGCATTATTGCTCCATGAACAATAACTTTTCTTTTAATTTCAGCTGTGTACTCTTGCAGCCATACTCTAGCTCCAAGTCACTGCTGTGCTGAGATTATGGAGTGTGAAGAGTAAAAGGTCCAGTGTCTTAATCTAAGAAGAGTTGTGACACTGGGAAAACTGTGTATTTCCCACAGAATCTGGGAAGCAAAGGGCATTCCATTTTCCCTGCTCACTCTAAAAGTGTTGATGATTATGTGCTGAAAGTACTGAATTTCACAGCACTGTGTGGTCCATGGATTACATGCAGACAGCAAATGTATTTTTATGACAACAATCCTAGATTTTGTCTAATTTCACCTTAAGTCAGTAGAGGATTTGCATTGACTTCTCTTGAGGTCTTTTTGTGATAAGTGTCTGACATTATTATATTGAGTTAATGGTTATTTTTTTATGTAGCAATGGAGCTTTAGCTAAGAAATGTCAGATTTGTTTATTTCTTTCATCATTGACATTTTCTGTTCATTAATGATACATCTAAACTAGAGAAATAGAAAGAAGAATTGTATTGCTAAAAAAAGCTGGTTTAGCTACCAGGAATATGCCAACATGTCTGCAAACTCCACTTAAATGCAGTAAGTAATTGAGCTTATCTCCTCATGCACAGGATACTATTATTAGTAAAGCATTTAATTAGCTGTCTGTTGCATTACAGCTGAAAGCCAAACACCTCCTCTGGCATTTCCCAAGAAGTCTGTCTCTAGTTCTCAGAGCAACACTTTTAAGATTGCGTGTGGCTGAATAAGATTTTGCTGCAGGAAGTTTTATGATAAACTTACTGGTATTATTATTATTGCCAGCCTAAAAAAAAAAGCCTTTTTTGAAATTTCCTAAGGCAAAATTATGCTGATTTGGCTTCATCTGTGAAAGAAGGGTCGAGAAAATGACCCAAGAAGGTGAAAATGTAATATAAACCTTCAGGATACTTTAAATTGTCCAATATTAATTGTCCTGCCCCTGCTCTCATGCAGCTAATGAATGAAAGAGGGGCTTGAGAAAAGGTTTTTGAGGAGCATCCTCCAGGTATTAGAAGCATTCCAGCTAGAATTAAGCTGCATGGCAAGGAGGATGTGGTGGAACTGATAGGGGAGGTGCTGCCTTGAACACACATCAGGAATGTGCTCCTAGCTCTTTGCAATGCCAGGAGAGGCAGCAAGCAGGCAGCTCTCATGCAGAGCTCAGCACTTTGCAGAATTGGATCCACCTGCCACTTGAAGCTTATTGCCCCAAATCAGGCAGCCACATGGCTATTAAACAAGGTGTGTTAACCACTGCATTCTTCCATGAGATAAAAGCAAAGATTTTGGTAGACAGGAATTCTGCTCTGGTTGCAAAAGCACTCAGCCAGTGCTAGTGGGTTTTTGTTTTCACTGAGCCATCTGTGGTGTATTTTGTGTGTCTGTCACACAGATGAAGGCTCAGGACACTGCAGGGCTCGGGGTTAGCAGTGCTCCTCTTCCTCCCCATCTGGCTGATGGGGGATTTCAGCTGGTGAGTAAGGCTGGAGGGTGTCCCTGCCTCGCTAAGGGACTCCCATCAGTAGGAGATTGAGAGTTACTTGCCTAGATTAGGATCTGTCCAGGACTGGGAGTAACTCCATTCATGCATTTGTCAGCACTTGGCAAACAGCAACAAAAAATAGAATCAAGGCATTATTGACAGTATCCCACAAGTAAAATTAATACAGATAAAAGTGTTTATTTTTATAATATTTTCTCATAAATTAGCCAGAATAACTGGCTTAATATTAATTAGCCCTATACATCCACATATATCCATATATATTAGTAAACTGCTTTTATTCAATAGCTTGATAACACAACTTGTAAGAGAAAATATGAAAACTGAAATTCATTAGGGAAACATTTTGCACTGCAATTAGATCTGATACTGCTCAATGTGGGTTTTCAATTTGTTTAATTCACATTGATGTGCAGACAAGGCTGCAAAGCAAGAAAAAGAGAAGCACACATTTAATATTATCTACTTTGCTTGTTCATGCATACTTCAGCTAAAGCCTTGGTGCCGCACGATTTCAGATTCTTTCTGTGTGTCTCTAATCAAATATTCATGGTTGTATTCACACTTACAGAGAGGATTCTGAAGCCTACCTTGAAGTTAACACAGGGAATAAGGCATATGTTCAGTCCAAACTTTGTTCCTGCTCATGCACATATGAGCTCTAGCTACAACCAGTTACATGTGTGAAAATCAGACAGATGCTTCTTAGGCACAACATTTGCAGTGTGAACCTGTTGGGCTCTCTAGGACTGAGACACAGAACACCATGAACATGTGCAGTCCTCATTTCCCATTTCAGCTAGGGAATGGGAAAATGTATTTAGCCAAGAGGACAGATCCACACAGAAAACATAATCTTCTAGATCCAGTTTAGCAGGAAATTATGTCCATTGGGTTCAATGGAGTAACATTTAGGTTCCAGCTGAGGGGCTGGTCTTCAATAACAGCTTTCACTCTTCATTTCTAATCGGGGAAGAAGTACAAAAGCAACTGTCTTAAGATATACTATAAAACGTTTAGTTCTGCTTATTTCATTATTAAGGAGTAGTAAATATCATTAATATTAATTTTCACATTAATAAAACTAAATTTTATTAATATATTATTAGGATTTTTTGGACAGTGAAATAGAAAAATATATTTTGGTGTACATCAAAATAACTTCAAAAAGTATGAGTGTTTGAGCATAAGTCGTTTCTAAAAAATCTTTATAACATCTGTCAAAGTTATTTAGCTCCCTAAGTTTGCCTGTGTTGAGCACTTAAGCCTTACTCGTACAATCATTCTCATGTTTAGTTCCTATATAGGTTGCTGCTGTAAAAAGAAGTAAATTTGCTGGTGCTGTGTATTATTTATGCAGCACCCTAAGTAGAAAGAAAACTGCCAACATCCAACCTTACCTTCATTTTAATTCTTTGGGAAGGATGTTTCATTATTTTCCCCTCTTTGAAGTACCAGCTCTCTGAAATCTCTTTTTAATGATACAGAAGCAAAATAAATCAGCAGAGGAAGGAGTCAGCATGCAGAATTCCAAGAACACGAGACATTTTGAGGCCGTGCCGTGCAGGGGGATGGGAGCAGCATCTCGGTGTGGGAGGCTGTGTGTGCTGGCTCCTGCTGCTGGCTGGGGTTCAGCAGCCAGGCAGGAGTTTCTCTCATTGTCAGGGAAGCAGCTGTTATGGCAGATGATCGTGCTGAATTTCAGGTCATTTGATAATTAGGGCAGGCAGCCATGGTCTGCAGTTCAGCTTGGGTGACACTTAAGAACTTCACCAGCACGGTGCAGAATTGCTCACGTTTCTGGGCTGCCCAGGTGGGCTTGTTCTGGGGGTGGAGAGGGGTTGTTCAGCCAGGTCCCACCCTTGGCAGCCAGACAGCAAGCCCTGGCTCCTGTCTGTCACTTCAGCATGCAGGAGGAGTGTGGGACACTGCTAGATTTTCAGCTTTATGATGAATGGCGTTCCAAGTGGTTCTTATTTAGGCTATCGCTTAAATCTGCTGGCAGGCTCTGCTTGGTCATTGGTGTGAATTGTGGGGCTGGCTTCCAGACTTGGAAGAAATGCTTATACCTGTGTCAGGGAACAGCAAGGAAAGCTTCCCAAATCCTTTGGTAGCTTGGCAATACCTGAGAGCAAACTTATGGGGAGAGGAGAGCCCTTACAGAGCCATAAAGAGGAGCAGTCCAATCGTGCTGCTTTGTCAAGCTGCTCGAAAGAAAAGTGGCAAGGCTTGCTCAGGCCCAGGGGTAGGATTAATGTAACATTCTGGGGAAAGCAACTGGAAATATCACGGTTATTTTCTCAGCTTGGCGAGCTTTTAAGCTTTAATGTATTCCCAGAAGAGTCAAGCAGATCTTTGGTGTAAAGAAGCCCATAAGCAATGATGTTGGATTCCTAGAATTTTAGAGTCAGAAGAGATCATTAAAGCCATCCACTGTACCCTCTGTGTTCAAAGCTTTGGGATTCTGAACACAAATCCTTTACCAAGTGAAGACATACTTTGGAAAGCCACTGTCTTGATGTAATAACTTCATGTGACAGTAACAACTTCATGTGATGTAATAACTTCATGTGACTTCCCCAGGTAAGTTTGCCCAACTGGCTCATTACCCTCACTGGCAAAATAAAATACTGTGTTTGAAAGGATACATCTTGCTCTGAAAGCATCAAGCTGCCTTGCTGATGCTGATACCCAAACCAGACTGCCCAGTCACCTCAGCCCTGGGTGCAATGGGGCCAGGGAGACAGGCACTGAGCAGGGCTAAAGGAGGATGCTGGGGAGCTGAAACACCACTGGTGTAAGAAATGTGGGAATAAAGGCAGGACTGCCATAGATTTTATGACATAACCTTGAAGATATTTTTTTGGTCTGAAAAAAAGGCTGGTTTTAATGTAACTTTGAAGGTTGTGTCTGCCCGCTCTCCACCAAAGCTTATCATAACATTCTGAAAAGCATCTACAATTTGAAATGCTAAAAAAAATTAAGGAGAAGAAAGAGCAGGGATTTAGGTATTTTGGCAGAGAGCAGGCTGCTAAAGTGCCTGTCATATTAGAGGTGGCAGCTTAGACTTGTTTTCTGTGTTTCAAAGTGAGTGCACCCTCTAAGGCAAAGCAGCTATTTTTAACTCTCATTCTAGGAAGTCCTTTTTCTCTATAGGGGGAGAAAAGATACGTGCTGTTGCTAACCGTTGTCTCACAACCACCCTTACCTCACCACCACCTTTCAATATTGAGACAGATAACAGGGCAGAAAGCTGGTCAGCAAACTCAGTGATGAATAAACCTCCACTCCTCATTCGGGGGGATGAACGGGGAAGGGGAAGGCCTGTCTGATTTATCAGGAGAGGTCCCGTTCTGGGAGGTGAGGCAGAGCCTGACAGGTGTCTGTTTGTCACTGCAAGGAGTGTTTGCCCACTGTGCCCCTGCAAGGCTTTCCTGGCACACCCAAGGTGAGTCACAGCGGTGAGCAGGGTGCTGAGCCAAGCTGCGGTGGTGTTGGGTTTTCCAAACCCTCCCTGAGTCTGTGGGTAATTTGGTGGAGTTTATGGCTCAGTCTCTTGGGATTGGACTCATCCCAGCTATATTTATAGCACTGAGTCTCAGCCAGGCTTCTCCTGTAATCAGTGGAGAGACACACTGAGGCCAGGGAGGATTCATCCCTCCCCTAGACTGGTGCTGATAACTGAGGAGGGTGGTGTTGCAACTGGAAGTTTGCAAAGCTGAAGTAGTTTCAGTTGTGCCTATTAGCCTGTTCACAGGAATTTGGGGCTTTTTCTTGGCTCTCAGGCTTTCTGCATCAGAGGATAAGTTCATCATGTTTTCCCAAGAAGTGCCTGTTCATACTCTCAGGCAGCAGAATGCATTTTCAAGTGAATCACAATCAATTTGAAAGTATAAATTAATTAAAGTCAAACCCTCTGAGAAGTATCAAATGCATGCCTGCACTTCCTTTATACCAAATTATTCTAATAGCAGTGTAGCAGACTTCAAAATTCCCCATCAGTTAAATTGATTGATTTTTTTATGCAGAAGGCAATTTAGAAAGCAATATACTGTAATATAGGTATGTTGCTAGTGACTATTTAATTGTTACCATACTACAGGCTACTGGCAGACAGCAGCTTAAATAACTTATAAGTGGGGCAACTATCATGAGAAATGGCTTACCAGCCTTCATCTTTCCTTCATCTGTGCAGCTATTTTGCTCTTAGCAGTGCCCTGCAAAGAAAATATATGCAAAGTGTTAGCATGTCTTTTAAATATTGTTTAATGTACTGCTACAAACACTGACATGATTTAATCAGAGCATATTACTAGAGAATGGCATCAGTATAAGATGCTCCAATGCAGGTAATTTTCTGGTAACTGTAATTTTTACTTGAGTTGATAGGGTTTTTCTGGGCTTAGCTTGTGAGTCTTGCATTTGCCTGGAATGCTTCTTGCTCTCTATTTCTTGGCAGAAACTTTCAGTCTTGCATCCCATTTAAAATGGTTTGTAGCTGGAAATATGTGTTAGGGGCTAGTTGTGAAGTAGATGCTGTGCCAGCTGAGTCTTCTCACTGCCATGGGTGAGTCTTGATTCAGGCACCTGAGCGTGGGCTGCCCATGCAAGAGCTGAAGGTTCCATGCTCTATTCCTGGGTTGGTCTCGCTGAGTTGTGCCTGAACTGCAGCTCTTGAAATTTGGGAGAGGATCCATCAGCTCAAGTGTCCTGGCTTGGCATGGACTGAGCCAAGCCCCAGTGCAGGGAGCAGCTCCAAAGTGTGGAGATGAGCAGGCTGATTTCTCCAGGTCTCAAATCTGCTCCATACAGCCATAGCCCAGCCTAATTGCTAAGGTGTGTGGCTGCTTTGCCTGTGGAATAGCAGCCATCCCAAAAGCATCCTGTACTGCTGGGAAACACTTCTGCTCTCCTTGGCACAGTACGCAGGAGTCCTTAGGAACTGATGGTGGGAATGGAGGTTGAGAGCAGAGAAGGGCAATATAAAAAATTAAGGCTGGTTCAGCATAAACAGCTTCTGCAGGTATAACAAAACATCTGACACTCACCTTTAACAACAGAAATGAGTTTCCATCTTAAGAATAACAAAGATATGGTCAGTGGCACGAGAATGGCTTTTTTAATATATTTTGTCTGGCTGAGGAACTTAAAAGCTCATTGTTCTCCTTCTTGAATGTTTTCCAGAATTCTCTAAAGTACAAACCTTCTCATGGTGCCAATTGATAAAGACTACTAAAATGAAACCAAGCCCTTGATTCATTTCATAGTGTTATTTCAGTTTTGGCACAGCCTCTGGGTTCTTAGCTGTCTAATGTGCTGTTAAGTGCCTTCTCAAGCATGGATAATAGATATTAGGAGTAGAAAAGGAAAGCAACCTTTTCAATTAAGGACAAAATGTACAGAAAGTAAAATGACATGAGTTGTATCAGCTGCATATTGGCTCGTACTGCACAGTCTCCAGATACAATCAGTAGGTGCTCAACCAGATAATTACAGCCTTCCTGCAAAAGGCTTCATGTAGGAGAGTCACCTGCCTGCCTGCTACCACTTGCAGGATCAGAGCTGTCCTTTATTTTCACTGCTGCAGATTGTGGAATTAGTGTTTTCCAACTTCTGTTTAAAAAAGAAGCATTTTTCTAGCACATCTTCCAGCAGGCTGCTGCACCAGGTAAGTGCTGGACATCAAGAGGGATTTGTCAGCCTTTTTGTCAGTAATGATTTATATTTGTCAAAATGCAATTTTCACAATTGATTTCCTGTAGCAAGGATTAGAGGAGCAGTTTGTTTGGGAAGTGCTTGCTTTCCAGCTAGCTGATATTGCTTCATGCTCAAATTGAGGTCAAGAGTTTTTATATACATGAGTAAGAGGTGGTCAATTGAATTGTTACTTAAAATCTCTTCAGGTGCACAGCATCTGCAAGTGCTCCTCTTTCAGGAAATCATCTGTGCTGCCACAGGCAAGCTGGGCTGTAACCTTTGTGAAGGTCAAGTACTTCTAATAAGAAATTACAGGATTTTTGGGGGGCAGGGTTATGCCCAGTGCCCCTTTCAAATGACTTGCATGTAGCTGGTGGCACATGTACCACAATTTAGGAATCCCAGTGCAGATGTTATAAAAGTATTTTCACGTTTTTGGCCACATCAGATTTTCCCCCCCTAAACTTGGACCAACACTGATGGTGTCCAGCAAGTGATAACTTTGTTTATCCAGAGTAGAAGCAGAACTGGTGGCTCATGTCATACTGGCTGGGGCAACTGCCTTCTCAGGGTCTTTAATTATTTTTCCTGTGCGCCATGCTGCTATTTCCACTTAAAAGGAGTCACTACTCTCTTGCTGGTGGGATTGTGGATACCAGTCTTTGTTTCAGAATCAGAAGAGGTGGTGGAGCCTCTGAGAGAGCCTGTTCCCAATCCATATGAGCTCCTGCTCTGCCATTTACTCAGCCACATGGTGACCCTGGCTGTGCTGCCCCAGGTTGTGTTTGAATGAGCTATTGAAAAATTCCGTGTCAGTTTTAGGGAGGAGGGTGGGGCTGGGGTGGAAGCAGAGTTGTCACACCCACTCACTGCTTTTCTGGCTCCATGGCACACTGTTGGCAGGGAGTTTGCTGTGCAGGTGGTAAGTCTGCTCAAGGATCTGTAGGAATTTGTTAATCTCTGTTAGATCAGTTTGAGAGTCTCTGAGATGCTGTTTGGCCTTCAAGGATGTTTCTTAGGTTTTTATTAGTCATGACCGTATTTAACCCTGTAGAAACCACAACCTCACTGTGTAAGAGATAAGTGTGTAAGAAAATAAATAATAAAGAAAATATGGGGTAACATAGTCTCAGCCAAATAAGTGACTCAAAGAGTTAGAGGCATCCTTAGGACAGAATTAAGTTGTACATCTCTGGGTTTACAGATTCTGTCATTAGTTTGATACAGTGTTTTAAATTGCCTACATTTGTGTAATAGTTTTCTTTTGAGAGAGCAGGTGATTCCATTGGTATTGCAGGATAAGAGAGCACTTTGGAGAGCTTAGCTGATATTTTACATCAGCCAGATGCCTCCCTTCAGTCCTTCACTGTGAGATACAGGAAGAAAGCACAGGAGAACAAAAAGGATTTGAAGTGCCCTCAAAACTGAGAATGAAATGGTTTGATGATGCCATATACTCTAGGAAAACTGGAGACCTGAATATAAAACATGGCCTACAATTTTGCAATTTTAATGCCATTTTTGTTCATTTAAATATATTCCTGAATCTTCTTACATTCTCAGAATGTAATTACATAAAACCATTGTCATTTATGGCTGTGAGACCTGAATTTACACTCAGGTTTGAATTTAATACTCCTGTTTCTGGTGTGCCTCTATTGGCTTTATAACCCAGCAAGCAGGAAACAATGAGCACGTACAGGTAGAGTTCACACCATCTGTGTGCCATAGTGAAAAAGATAGTTTGCTTTTAACAGAGTTTTTTTGCTGTCTCAGATATTGATTGGTTAATGCTTGTTGTGCTCCATCTGATAGTGGGGAATACCTGAGAGGTATTGATATTGTAGACTTAAAATGGGACATCAATAATTAATAGCAGCAAACATTAGAAAACATATGATAAGCAGCTTTGCCATTAGTGTATCTACATACCAGTCTTTCTGAGAATGTTGTGGGAGGCAGGTACAGGGAGTGAGCAACTACTCGGTTATGATGAGTAAGTATTGTCTGAGAAGGATGGGAGTGGCTCTGATACCATAGGTAACTTATAAAAACTTGGAATTTTTATTCAGCATATTCTAAAAGTCAGATATTAGATAAAAGACTTAGCTGCTGAGTTCAGTGGGTCAAAATACCAATTGATCTACATCAGAGTAGTGTCACTGAAGCTATGGAGATACATCCCCTAAACCAGCTATGAATTTGCTTGAGGAGTAGAGCATTAGGCTGTGTGAATCCCCAGCAGAAAGAATAATGCAAAGGCAAGGAGAAGGGAAAGAAATCAAAGGTGATAAGGCAGAGGTAGAGAGTGAAAAAATATTCTGTTTAGTCTCCTCATACAAACTCTCCATTAACTTCAACTGGATTGCCTCTGGAAGACCTGCCACAGTTAAACATACAAGAAGAAAATGATTAGCAGGCAAAGTAAAAAGAGTGAAGTGTTGGGGTCAGAGGAGATCAGGTATGATGGGATGATGAAGAAAACAGTTAACAGGAGATGGGGATTTTAAGCCATATTCCTGAATCCATCTTGTTCACACATTTTAAGACCAATGCTCAACATTTATCACTGAACCCCTTTGACTTCAGAAGCTACCAGTGGATTTGATTCTGCGTGTTCAACAGCAGCCATTTTTCCCCCAAAACAACTGAACTTTCTGCTTATTCACACTTTGCTTTTATTGTAATTGCTTGCATGTAGGTGAACACAGGGAGCTCTGACTGGGGCAGGAGGCAGAAAACGCAATTTCCTTCTTCCACAGCATTACGTGAAAGCCCAGACAATGAAGTCTGGCTTCAGCCACCCAAGTGTTGTGATAGGTGAGGACAAGGGTCCCATTAAATATTGAAGTGGCCGGGCCCAGGGTGCTGCTGCAGCAGGGGATTGATTACAGCTGGTGAAAGCCGGTCTGGGGCGGGCGCGCCGGGCATGCGGGCAGCGCGCTGCGGAGGCCGTGCTATGGTCAGCAGGGAATGGATCTGGCACTGCTTCTGCCTCTGCCACTGTGACTGCATCGTCCTGTGCCGCGTGTCCTGTAGGTGATGGAAGCCTCCCCGCTGCCCTGCGTGCCGGGCTCCCGCGGGAAGGGGGAAGGGATGCTGGTTTGCGTGGAGATGGTCTGTGCATGGGGATGTCCCAGCCACCCTGTTGTGCTGGGATGCCACTTACAGTTGTAGCTGGTTGATGGATGGTTTGTCTTTAATTTACTTTTAATTCAGGCAGTAGGAGGCTGAGATAATGTTTGTGAGAAATGAGGCGTTAGGTTGGGGAGATGCGGGCATTAGTCAGGGCTGTTAAATCAGGAGAGGTCATTACAGCAGGAATGTGGGACGATGACTTCTGAGTCAGTGTGTTGGATTGCTGCTGCTCTTACTTGCTGGGGAATAGCATCTGTACTCATGGGATAGATAATGGTTTTAAAAAACAGATATTAAAAAGGGCAGCATCTTATACCTCCTATAATTAATGGGATATTTGCCTATTTTTTTTCTCCGTAAGGACCTACCAGTGACTGTCAATTCCTTTTAGCTCTTCTGGAAATGAGGATTTGCAGAGATGAGTTGGTTTACTCTGGGCCTTCCTAGTTAGTGGGATTTTTGCCTTTTTTTATTTTTTGGTGAATGGGATCAGATGCTATATTTGAGTATTTTGTTTTTCTGTTGAATTTATTTAAGACTGTGCCTTAATTATCAAGGAATTCTGCCTATTTCTAATAATATTTTTTCACGTGGTTTGTTGGGTTGGTTTTTTTGGTTTTTTTTTTTTCATAAATCCCAAAATATATCTCCATTTAGTTGTGTTTTGTAGAAAAGTCCTCTTCTGTCCAGTACTTTTACCCAGCTACAGGTACCCATCATAGTTGCCTTAGAGCAGTGGTGGGAGTTAAATCTTGATTAAATGAATCTTGTCTGGATCTTAACCATTAACTAGGTGCAAACTGTGTGTTTATAATATGGTGTTTTCTATGTGTGCATGGTGCTTCAGTGCATGTGTGGGCCCTGCTGCTCTCCACTGCTGGAAAAGCCTGCCCTGAGGGGTTTACTGTCCTACCAGTGGGAAACAGGAAGGAGAGACTTGAAAATAGAGAGCCTTGCCTTGCAAGGTTGTGTGTGGAGATAAGCCAAGAATAGTCCATGCTGCTCTTGGTGCCTTGGCTGCTGCACCAGGCTACAGTGGGTGTGTGTATGTGTATAAATATATATACACATTTCTGATCTAATGTGCCATAAATCCTATAGTTAAGCAAAACCAGAGATGATTTTTGACCAGTGATGTGTGTAAATATCAGCTGATTGAACTGCTGCCCATGCTAGTGGCTGGGTTCTTTTCCCCTGTGACTTCAGAAATTTTAAAAAATTCAGTTTCTCAAAAAAAAGGATCAAATTCCTGCTTTTTATTTGATGTAAAGAAATGTAAGTGTGAAGCGGGTATAAACAGGTATATGCACTTGCTTGGGTGCAGAAACACAGAGTCACAGATACAAGCAGATAGCTTCTATTTCACAGAACAGATGTGTGGATGTCTCTTTGAGATATCCAAGGGAAAGTGTTTTCTGAGCTCAGCAGCACTCCTACTGCAGAGCACGAGGCCAGCATTGCAGTGTCCCTGTCTCTGCTGGGACAGCACCTGGCAAACTGATACTGCAGTGAAACAATTCATGTCCTCACTAAAACCAAATTCAGGAAAATGTCTTTGCAATATAAACCATATCTTTAGTTGTTGTGTTTTGATTTCCACTCTCAGCTTCTTTGGAGCATCCACTGTGTGAATGCCCATGCAGTGGTGGGGGGGTTCCAGCTTCTCAGGATGGCCTGTGCTCTTGATTTTAATGAGATTCTGTTGGTATTTGGTGTTTTTCTTAAAGTTCCAGTATTGCCTAGAGGCACAAGATTATGAGCTAATCTTCACCTTTATTGAAAAGTTTCAATCCTGGATGTTCAGGAAAACAGGCTTAATGCACATTCTGAAAAACAATCAAGAAAAGGAGGGAACAGAAGTGCTTGGGGGCTTGTTTACTTGCTACT
>WBNQ01005774.1:0-19847 GCA_013401375.1 Spizella passerina | reverse complement strand
TTCATAAAATATGTCTGTAACAGAATAGACCTAAAGTGACCCTAAGTGGCCCTATCTTAATCCAATGGTGCTTTTGGGACTCGTTTAGGTCACCAAGTTCTCCTTTTTCACATTTGATTTATTTGATAAAAAATACTACTTCAGGAAAGCTTGCATGCCAGTACCTGAGCTGAGACCATAGTACTGAAAAGCCAAAGAAAGCTCTGTAGCAGATAAAATAACTTGTTTATATAGAAATCAGGCAGCAAATTGCATCAATACAGGCATATTGTAGCAGCAGAGCAGTTCATTTGAAGCATCTGTTAGACTGCTTGCAGGAGAGGAGATTCATTAAATTGCTGTATGTTTAAGTGATATTGCTGATTTTTGTGCTCTGACCATCCAAAAAGGTTTGCTTTGGGTTTTTTCAAGCTGTGGTCCTATTTTTGACTTGCACTTTAGTTCTTTCTTTCTCTTGGTTTGAGGGTGGTTTTGCTTGTTATTTTTTGGGGGATTTTATTTCTTTTTTTTTCTCTTCCTTTTGAAGTGCTGTTCTGCTCTGTTTTGAGAGAGTGAATGGCTGTGCTCATCACTGTAGTGTTCGTGTGCTCTCAGTGTTAGGTGAAATACAGCTGGAGCTTTGTCTGTGCAGCCCAGTTACTTTTCTAATTTCTCCTACCATGGGAGAGCCAAAGTCTTGTTTGGTTGAAGTCCACATGGTTTTGGTTGTGTGGCATTTTAATTATTTTTTATTAGACTATTTCTTTATTATTTTATTAGACTATTTCTTTACATACAAGTTAAAAAAGTGAAATTTAAGACAATGCTACTTGCTGCCCCTGCAAGCATTTTTTACTGTGGCTGTGCCTGGGGGTGTAGGGTTTTTCTTCTGCCCCTACATAGAAAGCCAACTATGAAAATAGAGTGTTTATTGGAAAATAGAGGTACTGCCAAGAGGGATCGCACATCTGCCCAGGGCTGTGGCACTGCTTTTTGCTTTCCCCTGCAGTGTAACAGCATCATGTGGTGAGGAACCACCTAGTTCTGCACTAGTGCTCTCTAACAACTGTGTTTTGTATGGCATGAAGAAATAATTAACCCTTCTGAGACCTCCCATATGGAATTTTTGGGGTGAAAAAAGAAGGAAGAAGCTCAGGGTTTTGTTGATCATGGAAGAGTCACTAAGGTTATAGTCCCAGATCTGAGTAGGTCCCATCTTGCCAGGAGATAAATGAACTTGTGAACCTTCTGGAGAGCACAGGTTTTCCTCTCCACCAGGTGAAAAACTGCTTACTATGGGAGAAAAATCATGCTCTGATGTTTTCTTACATCAGATTGGCTCTAGCTGTCTGATTATCATGCAGCATTTAATGAAAGAACAATCAACTTTCCTTCATTCCCAGACATTTAATATAAAAAGAAACCAAGCAGTAATAAGGTTGGAGCACAGACCTCATGTCTCATACAGTAAAAATTCCTCTTTGCTTCAAGGTTTCTGTGACCCCTCACATGTTATGAGACAATGGGAAATCACCCAGGTGAATTTTGTAAGGTGCTTTCTCCCTTCATGGAGCATTGTCCCAGTTGTTTCAATATTTTTGAGAGATTTGGGACACAACAACTGAACACAGCAGTTTGGAACATAATCTTGCATTAGTTGTCAGGGCTCCTTTGTCAAACCCCTCTTTGCCCTTCCCTGGGATCACTCAGTTTGAATCCCTTTGAAGCTGCCACAGCTACTGAAAGATGGGCTTCCAGAGCAAATAGAAACTGGGATGTGCTGTCACATCTTCCTCTCACATGCAATGTCTTGTCACTACATTTGCACACAAAGAGAAAATGCAAACTTCATTTCACCTCTAGCCTGGTGAGGATTTGTTATAATAGACACTTAGCATTTTCCAGGAAGAAAAACACTCCTAAAGACATTTTAAGAGATTTAACACTGTGGGAATCTTAAAGAGGAAAGCATATCTCATTTGTTTCCTTTTTAAACAGTCACAAAGTAAGCTCCAGTATAAAGGGGCTGGTTTTAACAATGGACTCTGACCTGTGTTCATTAAATGGACAGTGTGTAATGAACACAGGCCAGGGGTCAAGTGGCTCCATCTGGGAGGCAGTGCAGTCCTAACAGGAATATTGGTTTTTCTCTCCAATTGGAGGGCAGTGCAATCCCAACAGGAGCAGTGGTTTCTTCTCTTTGCACATCTGTGTGAATGAATGTCAGTGTCCAAGCTCACGTGCACAGGGAATAGAACAAACCACCAAGAAAAGGGTAGGTAAATTTTACCTTTGCTCCATGTTGAAGTGAAAAGTCTGCCTTTTTCCCCCAGCATGTTTCTGGGGTTTTTGTGGTTTTTTTTGGTTTTTTGTTGTTTTTTTGGGTTTTTTTTTTTATGGAACAGTCAGAGGTGAGTCATGTGAAATATAAGTGCACATAAAATAAATGCAGGAAAAAAAATGTACTTTTATCCAAAGTTACTTGAGCAATTCTCTCAGCTTTAGTGACACCTGCAGTGTAAGGTGAAACCCTTCTAGGCAAAGGTTGTTAGAGATGTGATTATTATGAATTATATCAATCTAGCCACCAATTAACAACTTGAATAAATGATTACATTCATTATCAGGCATGATGTAAAGCTAATTGAAGTCTGCAGGAGTTTTCCTATTTAGTTTATGGAGCTTTGGATCAGGCCCAGAAGCATATAGCCAAATAAAAATAATTTTTCTTTTTTTAGTAGCTAATTTTCTTGTGTTCTATTTAGGTTGGGGAAAAACACTCAAGCTCTCTGCTTCTAACCTGTGTGGCCCCATTAATAAGGAATGAGTCCTTCTTCTCAAACTCCTGACAAAATCCAGTTTCTGTCAAGAACATTATTGTTATTTCTTTACACATAAGGCTATGTGATGTGCTGTAGCTGCAGAACATGCTCAGGCCATGGAATTGCCAAATAATGTGTCAAAAATTGAAATGTTTCTTTAGCCATCCCCACAATTAAAGAAGAGAAAGGCAGAGAAATGAGTTTTTATAAGTTGCTAAAACAACCACTCCCTCCTTGCCAGGATTCTTTTATGAAAAGAATTTTTTTACCACATTTATGAAAAGAAATTTTTTACCACATTTCAATGGGGTAATCATAATTTTCTTTATTGAAAAACTCTCTTTTTATTTGTATACAGTTACTCACTGTATTTTTGGAGCTATCTTGTAATAATATCCCTTGTTATTTGGACAGATATTTTAGTGAAATTCTCTGTCTGTGCAAATAAATTCTGATCCCAGAGTAGTTTGAAGGGTGACAAGAATGAAAAGAAAGGAAATCACTAGCNTAATATAAAAAACTTGTTTAATTGTAACTAGGAGAATTTCTGGCTTTGTGGTTTTTCTTTTTGTTTTTATTTGCAGGTTCAGGCAGTGGCAGCATAGTGCAACTACTGACATCTGATAGTTATTATAGAAATGTTAATATGCTCGAAATGAAGTCAGGTTAGAACAGTAAAGAGAAGCTGAATTTTCTGTCTCTGCTCCTCCTGGCTATGCTGGTCTGGCTTATTTGGCTGCAGCAGCAGAGCCCAGGGAAGGAGGACAAAGCATCTCTCTGAAATGGCCCCCGAGTCCCTCTTGCTGTGCTGGAATCTGTGATAATTAACACACTTTAATTGAGCACCTGCAATGACTCCTGAATGAAATAACTTTGTATTTGGCTGTTCCTGGTTTGAGCTTTGAGGCAAAAGAAAAACCAAAAAGATACTTCTGAGCACCTTTTGGATGTCAGCATGAAAAATTATATGTGATAGAGAAAGAAAAAAACTGAATAACCCAGCCTTTATAAAACATGTTCAGGCTTCTCATGCCTGAGGTTATTTGTGGTGTATTGAGTAAGGAAGTATTGGAGAGGGTGGTAGAACTCAAGCAGCACACTTTCTTTTCATTTATTATTCCTTTTAAGTTGTTTCCAATAGTTTGGAAAGCCAACAAATGTCTTATTGTTGCCATCTCTGATAGTTCAGGTCCTTGCTGGGTTCAATTTACTCAGTCCAGAGTGTAATCCATTTGTGTAAAATATTGCATTGTGCAAAAATAAATTCAAATTAATTCTGCCCTTTCATGTGCCAGGGTTAGGTTGAAAGTGCACCCAGATTTCCTTCAGATGCTGGAGAGATAATGTGTTCCTTTTGCTCTTTGCTCATTTTCTCCATCTGTCTCATCATCTAGATATTTACACAGGGAATGATATATATAGAATAAAAATACAGACTTACTCTGTTTGAAACAAACTTTCCCTCTCACCCTTAGTTCATTGTGTATTTTCAGGTGGGGTTGAGGGTTTTAATATAAAGGCTCTTTGGCTCTTCAGGTGCTTCTGCAGTAAATAAATTTAAAGTCACAATTTATTTTCCTTTCCTTCAATTATTTCCCCACTGTCCATAAGCTGTATTTCAGGGAGTCCTCAATTCATAGGTAGCATTTTATATTTTAGTTTAATAGAACTTCAGTGGATTCAGACAGTTGATTTTTTGACTCCTTTAAATTTTTGCCATTTATCATGTCATGTGTCAGGAAATTTTACAGGTTGATCTTTACTTTCTATGAAGAAAAATCTCAGATTTTAACCCTATTGGATTCCTGTCTCTTTGAATGCCCATGAGGGACTGAGAAGCAGCAGTGAACAATTGTTTGATGCTTACTCACCTCCTCCTTGCCATTCAGGATTTTAGCAGCTTTAATCATGTCCTTTCTCCCCCACTTCTCTGGTTATTCCTGGTTTAGGAGCTCTTCTCTTATTTTGATCATCCTTGGAGCACTCTCTTAAACCTTTTTTCTGAAAGGAGCAGACCAGGAGTGCGTACAATATCCAGCTGAGTGTCCTGTCTATTTGTGTTGTGGCACAATGGTGATTTGCTTTTATTCTGTCCTGTAATTTGTGGAAAAAACTTTATATAAAACTTATGAAAGTTGTAAAGTAGGTATGTATTTTAATTAATTGCTGGCTGCATGCAGGATAGTTCTTTAAAGAACACGTGTGCTCTTTGGGAGTCTAGTTTCGTTTTTGTCTCAGTTTCTTTTTTTGTTTCTTAATTTATTGTCTATGTGTTAAGTTTCACAATAGGTCTATATTTATTTATATTATAAAATTTCTCTATAGTTGTTTATTATTTTACATAAAATATAATATGTATTAGTATAATATTTTACATATAAATATGAAATAAATTATAGATATAGATATTATGTATACATGCATTATTATGAATTAATATATTATTATGTAAATATTTATATCTAAAATAAATATATAAATGTACTCTATATTTATATATTTTTCTATAAATGCAATATAAATTTTTATTTAATTTATATTATTTTATATCTATTTACTAATTTCACGTTACAATTTGTTCTTATCAGTTCTTGTACAGAGAGAGCTCTTTGGTTGTTTGGTTCTTGTAGTTTCAGTTTTGGTTTCTTTCTTGCAGTTTCAGTTTCGGTTTGCTTCTTGCAGTTTCAGTTTCGGTTTGCTTCTTGCAGTTTCAGTTTTGGTTTGCTTCTTGTTTCAAGGTCTAAGGGGCTCTTATATCTTCCTCTAGTTTGGAAGTTTACATTGTTTTTATGTTTTTTGAGGTAGTTTTGAAGGTTATGGGTTTTTTACGAGTATAGTAAATTAATTAGGTTTTTAGTAAATTAATACAGGTTTTTTACAAGTGCAGTAAATTAATTGGATTGAACAAGTTAAACAATTCCAAACAGCACACTTCGCCTAACTCTGCAATGGATTTGTAACCAAAGTGAATTTCGTGTCTCACTTGCTCCCAGGCAATGGGGACACCCTGGTGACGTTTCTGAGCGTGTGGGATGCCCCCAGGCTGTTTTCCCCGGGGTTTGGGGGGCTGTGTGCATTCCTGACAGCCGTGTGCATTCCCTGTCTCTGCAGCTGCTGATGGCATGGTGTGCAACGAGCTGTGCTCCAGCGATGGCTGCTGGGGGCCAGGCCCAGACCAGTGCCTGTCCTGCAAGCGCTTCATCCGGGGCAGGACCTGCATCGACTCCTGCAACCTCTACGACGGGTGAGACGCTGCCCTTGGGTTCTCCCCAAAGCTGATGATTAGCTTTGTGGAGGACTTCAATGAACAAGTCATTTGGGGTTTGCTTTAATCAGTATCTGGCTCCACTGCCAGTATTACTGCTTTGGGCTGAAACGTCATGGGGTAAGATTTAAGGATTTCTAAATCTGAACTTGTGTGGAATGCTTTCCCTGGTATTCCGCTGACAAAAGTTTTCATGCAGCATCATCACCTTGCACCTTTTGTGTTGCTGGTAATGTGAACAGTTTGATTTATGTGGAAAATTACAAAAAAACCCTCATTTTTCCCTACTTGATACCCCTGTTCAAAAACATACAATTATATTTTTTCAGATTAGCTGGATTCAGGCATCTGATAAAGAAATTCTCTGAATAAGGACCCCAAATTAGAAAAACTCAATCTCTTTTTCATAATGCACTGTGTAATTGTAAACAGAAATACAAACTTAAAAACCAGCAGGACTTCTTGCCCCTTTTCCTTTTGCTGCTTGTACTGGGGGAATACCTCCGCAGCACAAGGTGGTTAAATCTGCCTTATGACAGAAAAATAAAGCTGAACTGAGCCAAATGAACTCCCACAAATGCATGAAAATATTCTCAACTCATCCCTCTGGAGAAGGCTTGCAAAACTACTTTGTCAGAGCACAGTTTTATGTACTTAAAAGCTTCTCTCCTCCCCCTTCATCCCCAATAAGGAGAGTTGCAGACCCCAGTTGTGTTGTCAGTGCACTGGAATAAGTTGGTGCCCCCTTGGTGTCTTTTGCTGCTATGGACCTTTCACAGTGAGAGCATGATGAGACTCAATCAGTATGTTCTGTTCTCTGTCCATCAGTGAATGGCACTGACACTTTCCACTGTCCTAAATATGTGAAAATATTTATAAACTGGGCTGGGGGAGAACTTTTTGTTTGTGGGAGAGCACTGCATGTTGATGTTGTAGGGCAGCAACAGTTCTTTAGGGTGGGGTCAAGCTGTATTTGACATCTCTTTTAGTCCTCAGCAGGAAAAATCCACTCCCAGAGCCAGGGAAGGGTGAGCTCAACTGAGGTTTTCCTCAGCTCCATCCTGATGTCCTCAGCAGATCCTAATGGCTGTAGAGGAATGGAGGAGGAGCAGTGACCACCTGAGCTCAGAACCTTCACCTGGATGCTTCTGGAACCCCCTGAAATGAGTGTGCAGCACATGTGTAACTGTTTAATGCAAACGTTGTAATTGGTTAATGCAGCAAGATGGGATCCCCTGGCAAAGCTTGGCCTGGTCCACTCTGAGCCTACTACAAAGATTTAGTCTTGTCTTTGGTGGGGGAGAAACAACTTGCTCAGATGTGAATTCATCTTGGACTAGAAGAAGGTGGGATGGATTGTGTTGGGAGAGTGCTGGAAGTTTGTGGTGAGGCAGCTGAAATGTTTGAAGGAAGAAATTCAACCTACCTTTTTGCCCCCTTAAAAGTGGTTGATAAAAAGTGGTAGTTTCTTGTGGATACATAAAATCAATGAGTAAAAGTATGTGTTCTGACATTTTATGGGTTGAGACCCCAGTCTAGAATTAGTCCTGAAAACATTATGAGCCTTTTGGAGAATTGTCTTTAAAACTTGTGTTCATAGAGACCTTACCTGCAACAAGGGCAGCTCTGTCACCAGTGTTCACATGTGACAAGTGGCTTCCCAAATCTGAGCCACAATCCTGTAGGTGAAAATCAAGAAACCAGTAATTTTGTCCTGTTAATGAAGTCTGTATTTCTGAATGAGAGGAAAGCCCTTACTATAGTTTTATATTGCTGGCTGAGTGCTATGTACCAATCACCAATGGGATGGAGACTGCTAGGAACGTGTCTTGAGCTGTTTTATTTTCCAGCATCAGGCTCATTACATGGTTATGACAATAGGAACATGCCATCAGCTCTGATTTTATAAATTCCCACATTTTATGTTGGTGAAGAAGGTGTGTGTGCTTCACATAGCTGTGGATGAGGTGGTGGCCACGACAGGCTGCTGGCCTCAGTGCCCCTGAGATCAATTCCATCAGGTGAACACCCAACCAGGTGAGCTCAGTTTTGCCTTGGAGTCAGATTTCTCCTGACCTGCCTGCAAAATATTTCCTCAGGGAATTCCGAGAGTTTGCAAACGGCTCTGTGTGTGTGGAGTGTGATCCCCAGTGTGAGAAGATGGAGGAAAACATGATCACCTGCTACGGGCCGGTAAGGACACAGCCTGTCATGTTTGTGGGATTTGGTTTGGTTTGCTTGGTTTGTTAGGGTTCCAGGGTAATTGGCAAAAATGTTGGGGTTTGGTTTGCTTGATCTGTTGTGGTTCAGGGTAAACTTGCAAAAATGTGCTAAAGGAAAAAAAAAATAGTGAAACAAAACCAGAAGACACACATATTCTGCGTGTAGGGAAGGAATTCTGCTCATGCTAAATTGGTGCTGGGGATCTGCCTTGGATCTGCCTCCTTAAGAAAGTGATTCTGAAAGTTTTCCTTTTCTTTTTTAAGCTGTCTTGAAACTTTAGTGGTACAGATGCATGCAATTTTTACAGACTGACAGCATGCAGTTGGGGTTTGAGTGCCCTCTTTTACCCCTATTTTCATTCTTTATACCACCCCTCCACGAAAAAAAGGAGGGATTTGTCTCAGTCCCTCAGTTTGAACAATATACTGGGAGGTTTTTTGTTCTTAGATAGTCTTTAAGTTCTTTTGATAGATAGCATTTTTCATGCATCTTAAATGATGGTTAACTCTTTCTCACCTTTATAATGGCCAGTAACTTTTCTTTCCAAGATTATTGCTCATTTGGGAGGTAGAAATTGTCTTTTTCTTCTAGTTTTCTGTGTATTGCTAAGATTAAAAGTCACAAGTATACTGGAAATGAGGAGTTGTATTTTAGGCTCTTCATTATTGAGAAAGTGTAGCCTGTAATTTATTTCCTTATTTCTGTGACTTACTGAATGGGAAAAAGAAAGGCATCATAATTTTTCTTACAATACTGTGTTTTTCTGCAAGTAGTTAATGTTTCAAGTGTTGAGCCCTGTTGTGGGGTGATGTAAATTTGGATTTGTAGCAGGGCTTTTATGGACATAAAATCCTAGGCCAATGCTCAGCCTGATTTAGTTATACACTAGCTTATCATCACAGCTTCAAAATTTTACTTTTACATTGCCCAGGAGTCTTGGTTTGTTGGTCCAAACAATTTGGTCTTCATGTGTGTTAAGAAGGAGACCTTGTAGTCATTTATCTTGTAGAATAAAAGGACCTTGTATTCTTTAATTCTTGCTGTGACCAGATGCCATGTGCAGATTGCTTGTGGAAAATAGTTTTGGGGTGCAGAGGTAAGAGATCCCACTGCAGGCTTTGCAAAGGTTCAGTACTAAAAAATGTAGCAGAAACTTTCTCAGCATTAAAATGGGTGCTGACTTCACTGTATTAAGCACACCAATAATATTAAGAAGCTCTTCTAGAGGCTGGTATTTAGTCTGGCACTCTACAGAAGAAGCTAATGGCCAAAAGCACCAGGATTTATGTGTTTGTTGTTCCCTAGCAGAGGCTGGAGCCATGCAGGTAATTCTCAGTTCTTTGGGCAAGAGAAGCTGCTGCAGGTGTTGCTCAGTGTGTGCCATAGTCCAGCAGGAATGGACAGAGTAACTTGAATGCTCTACATTTCTTTCTTCCATGCTCTCCAGGGACCTGACCACTGCACAAAGTGTTTCCATTTTAAGGATGGTCCAAATTGTGTGGAAAAATGTCCTGATGGCTTGCAGGGGGCCAACAGCTTCATTTTCAAGTACGCTGATGAGGATCGGGAGTGCCATCCATGCCATCCCAACTGCACCCAGGGGTGAGTGCCAGCTCTGCAGGGAGCCCTCCAATCCATGCACTGCTCCTAGCACAGGGTGCTTTAGAGATAGCTTGGCTTAATAATGCACTTGTCCCACTCCTGAAAAGAGAGTGTGCAGTAGAAATTTAACCTTTGATTTTCAGTCTCTCAGGTTTTAGTCATGAACGCCCAGCAGTTTACCACAAAAAAACCCTTTTGAAGACCACAGAGAAGAACTTTCCACAGCAATGCTCTGAGCTTTCCTTCTATACTGATTTGTAGCAAATGCTGCCCTGTCACTTAGTTTTAGGCTTGTAAAATGATTTTTTTTTTTTTTTAGTATTTTCTCCTTGACAGAATCTCTGCTACTTGGTATTGGTGAACTAAGCCTGCAGCACTACTGTGAGACAAAAGTGCTACTGCTCTCCTTTCCCTGCAGGAAATACAGAGAGTTTGAAACCAGACTTTGCTCAGTCTCAGGCTCCTGTACATCAATTTCTGAAGTCCTGGTTAAATGCCCAGAATAGTTTATTACACTTGGAATTTGTTACACTTGGAATAGTACAGCCCATGGATCTGAGCCAGAATTAAGAACCTGTCCAACACAACAATAGTCACATGCACACATATAGTTTTGCAAGGCCGTGTAAGTTACTATTGCCTTTTCCATGGGGCAATTCAGAGTGTCCAGCATACAAGGAGAGGAAGAGGCAGCAATGGGAAAAAGAGAAAACATCAGCCAGTGAAATAATCTTCGACAAGAGGCTGTTATTGTTTAGCAGCTAAAATTAAACCAGTAAATTATTCAATGTAATTTTGATGTCAACAGCTGTTGCCATTCAAAATGAGACCTTTTGCTGGTTTTGCAAATCTAATTACAATGAAGCCATTAGGGAAATGAGAGGGAGATCACAGAGACACAGCCAGGATCTGTTACAGATTTGTCTCCCCCCCAGACCCTTTAAATCAGTAATGCAATAAGAAAAATGCTGCTACTGTGAAAGAAGAAGGTAAGAAGAAATGGTATTAAAAGACCAGCTCACTCCAGGAACTCTGGTCCTGTCTTTCATCGATGGAGAAGGTGCCAATGCTGATCTAATCTGACAAAACCACAGAGGTGTGATGGATTTACTGTGCCTTGCAGCTCTCCTGGCCTCCAGCAAGCAACACTTCTTCCTATTCCCTCCTCTTTTCCTGAGGAGTTCTGATGCAGCTATTTCTTGTTGTGGCCCAGCTGAGTTTCTCCTATACCAGGAAGACAGCAGAAGGTTTTCCATGCCTTTCCGCTTCTCCATAGGCATTCATATTTTGTAGGTGGTTGTTCATTTTTATCTGCCTGGATTGAGAAAGGGAGGTTTTTATGTCTTGTGCTGAAAATGTGACATTCTAGTTCATGCACAGATATGAAGGGCATTAGGCAGTTCTAGCTGACCTTGGCAGTCCTCATTGGCAGCTGTTGCTGACACTGCGTTCCCTTATGCCAAGTGATGTTGTCCTTTTAATCCTTGGACTTCTGGTTTTCCCTCCTTTTATTTTCTGATTCAGTGAAAGAATGTCCCACAGTGTGCCCATCCCCAGAAAAAGGACAAGTAAAAGGGCTAAAGTTCTCTCCCCCCAGTTATGTACACAAAGCCCATGATGTTCCCATCTCCCAGATGAGGAACTCTCCCTTTTCCATGACACTAACTTCCTTGTGAAAATATTTGTCCTCTTATTAAAGAGTTGATTTGTCTATTCTTAGGTATTTTTTTAACCCTTAGAAAAACAATGTTCTCTTTCCCCCAAGTGTGGATAAGCATGGCTTACTATTCTTTTTATTGTTCCTAGAGAGTTTGTGGCATGTAATTATGCTAATGAAGCTATTAATGACTGCCCAAGATGTTTGGGGTTTGCAGGTTGTCCATCTTCTTGCCAACATTGTCAGGGCCTGAATATGCCCACAGAGAGAAGGGAAATCAGTTCCTCTCTCCTTATCTCCTTCAAGGCTGAATTCTCTGGTTTCATACCCTGCCTTGAAGACAGTAATACTTAAATTCCCCTCAGTCATGATTCTTCACTGAAATAGGTTGTGGAGAGAACACAGCTTGCTATTTGGCTCATTGCTGAAAGGTAGAGAGAAAACTTAATTCTGCTTCATCTGCCACATCTGTTCTCCTGGCTGCCAGATCAAGTGCTGGAATTATACCAGTGCCCTCTCAGTACAGCTGGGATACCCATCCAGAAGGGTGGAGCTGCTGCAGAGCAATGCTTCCCAGAATGGTATATCTCATTCCTGCAGTGCTGCTTGATAAAATGGATTATTAGTTCTCATGTGATGTTTCCAGTCATCCCCACCAGTTGCAGCAAGAAAGGACCTGTCCCACCTCTGTTTCCTGTGTTTAGCCACAAGTTCCATCTTGGCATTTGCAGAGGACTGCTTTAGTGAGGTTTGCTAGCACCGTTCTCCTCCCTTATTCAAGTGTACTGACTGTTTCTCTGAATAGGTGTGTAATTAGCCAGCCCTGTTAATGATCTTTGCTTTGACCAGAAGAACTGTCAGACAGTGACATCCTTGGGTGCACCAACTGTGCTCCTGCCCTTGCATCCCTGTGATAGGTATCAGCTACTTGCAGCCAGTTTGGGGCAGATCTGAGGCACGTGGCACAGGCATCCCACTTAATTCAAGGGACTTGGAAAGCATTTGGCACCTCTTCTTGCAGAGCCAGCCAAAACTGAACACTTGCACAGGAATAAAACACTAATTACACAATAGCAAGTGGCAGCCTGCTTCCTTGCTGGGCAGGACACAAATGGGGGATCTCACTGGACACCTCCCCTGCTCACACAAACATGTTTTGTCACACAGCTTTTTGAAGGGAGAGCATTGCTCCTCACCAGAACTCTCTTTTCCTTCTAAGCCATGACCAGAGGAGTCAGGGGAGCTCCAGCAACAGTGTGTGGCCCTGAAAGGATTTGAGAGCAGAAGCATCATGTTGTCTCTAAAGCTTAGGTGTATTTTTAGAAAGAAACTTTGAATTCCAAATGAAATAATAATGCAAACACACTCTGGATAAGAAAAACTGTTTCTCTTTTGTTTTGCAAAGTTTCCTCCCAGCCCCTGCTCCAGTTTTTAACTTTGTTCCTCTCACCTGTTAGCTCAGTAGCCCTTGGGCAGAGTTGTCTGATTTTATCCATAACAATAATTGTGTGACCATCACAAAAAAGGTTTTCTCCTTCCCAGAGATAATCCACTTACACCATTGTAAAATGAGTTTTGTTTGTTTCCAGTGACTAAGATTTTTGAGGATTCATCTGGTGTGGAATGGCTTTGTTACCCCATATCTGTGAAGTTAAAATCCCACCTTTCAATCTTAAAGAAAGTTGATAAATGACAATATTTCTGGATTGTTCCTGGAAAAAAAAATAGCTGTTATTGCAATTTTCAAAACCCCAAATTTCCTTTCAGAGGACGACTATCTATTAAGCTAGGATGAGCTCCAAGTGTAATTTTCTGAATAAGCTGTATTGAACTTTTGTAAGGTACTGAATATATCATTAATGAATTGGCATGTCTCAATTAACCAGTTCATTTTACAGAGCCAACTTGGAAAAGAAAATATCATCCAGACTCCAAGCAGAAAGAACACTGGGTGTGAACAGCATGATGTAAGATTGTGTCAGGCTTTTAGTGGTCAAAAAGCCTGGAATGAAGGGAGTTCCCTCCTGGGGAAAAATACCTGATGGTATTTTTTGGGGGGTACAAAACACCCTGTGAATGAATATTGCCATGACTCACGGAGTGTTGTACTTCCCTGCATGTAATCAGGACAGCCACTCAGGAGGAACCTGGGAACTGCCTCACTGGGAGTAATGGAATTGCACCTGGACAGAGTTCTCTCTTTGGGAAGGCCAAGCCCACTGAAGAAGATTACAATTTGAAATAAAAATCAATGACACTTCAACTTGCACTGGGTGAGGTCCAGCAGTACAGTTTGGATTCAATCCTGTTCTCCAAATGAACATGGGAAGTGACTCCAATACTACAAGCTCTTGATGTCAGTCTGCCAGTTCTCTGAACCAGTGGCAGGCTCTCAGACCTCTAATTGGAAGATGCTCTTCTTTTTATTTACTGCAAGAGTCTGAACTCAGCTTTTTTTAGCATGGTAGGAAATGGGCAATCTGAGGAATTCTTCAGCCTCCTTCATTGCTGAGCTTGTTTTTTCCAAGTTGCTGAGAATGCCATGAAAGGAAGAATCATTTGATGCATTTGAGATGGGTTACAATTCAGACAGTCCTGAATTCTGAAGTGCTGATGGCCAGGACAGATGAAATTCCAAGAGTCCTCTCTATTAAGTTTTTGAACTGTGTTTAAATCAACCCTTACATTTATGCAGTATCTGGATTTTTAACACATGTTTTTTGTGCTGGAGGAAGCAGTCATTGAGGAAATCCTTCCAGTTTGTGTTTGCATGACAGAGTAAATATCTTATGTAAAAATAAGAATTCAAGTAAACAAACACGGGGTAAGGTTTACTTGGTCTGCTCTCCCTGATGAGCAGGTACAGGGAAATTGAATTCATTTTCTAATGGCACAGTGATCCCAATTTAAATGCAGCAAAAACTGAGGAGTGGCAAGTGATGGTGAAGCAGAAAGAACATCTCGTGGGAGCTTATTTGAACTCTCAGATTTTTTGACATGCATATCCTTCCATCAAAGCCAACCTGAAAAAACAGCAAACTTTACAAGTGTTGGGGATCACACCTTAAATTTAAAATGCCTCAACAGAAGTAAGTTGCAGTCTACAATGTGTCAGATCACCTCTGCTGCCTGCAGCAGATGTACAGCCAAAGGGCCTGTTAATAAAATGGCTCTGAGATCCTGTTAAAGAGTGGAAATAAATGGTTTGGTTTCCTTAAATGCCAAGGGCCAGGTACTCCCTGTGGCTAGAGTGCCTAGCTGGGTGTGCAGCACTGAAGGGAGTCAGCTGCTTTTAACCCCTGAAAGCTCAGCTTTGGTCTCTGAGAATCCTGACTGCTGTGTAAATATGTATTTGACTTGCTGTTTGAATGCAGGGGACCAGGAAACCAGTCCTGCTCTTCATGGGGGCAAGGGACATCCACACATGGCACACATGTTCTGCAAACTCTTCTCATGGCTGTGTTTTAGTGGTGCTGCACTTAGTGATTCCTTGCATTTCCAGTGCCTTTGGTGAGCACCTGCTGATTGTGCAGGTGGAGAACTCTTGGCAGCATCTAAAGAAAACAGGATAAAATGTCTGAATCAGCAGACACCATTTTGCTGTGGTTTTTGTTGCTGGAAGTTGATCCTCGAGCTTCCTTGTTAAAAAAGGATTTCTTCAGTTACCTTGGCTGGGAGCTTAGAACAAAACGAACAATTGCATCAATTACAGAAAGAAAAGCAAGTTTTGGATTGTGCTCCTGGAAATCTCGACTTGTAAATTAACAGCTTTTGTGCAGTAATCACTGGTTTGATGACTCATAAAAACACACAGGAAAAGCAGCCCTATTGTCAGGACTCCCACTTACACAGGTGAAAGTGTTGTTTGAGCCAAGATGTGGCCTGCCTTGGAATGCTGTTGCTGTTATTGTTCCTCTTGTCACAAGCTATAATTTTTTGGTGACATAGGTCTCTGTTAGCAAGAGAAGAGCTAGAATTAAGAACACAAAGGGGAGTCCTGCTCGTTGGGTGTGTAAATAACAGCTGTCTCTCTTTCTTTCCCTGTTTCCACTTTGGATTTGCTGCAGGTGCATAGGGCCACACCTGGAGGACTGCATTGGGCTGATGGATAGGTACTGGCTGGCTGCTGGCTGCCTGTGTGTCTCCATCCTGCACGTGTGGACAAGGGCGCATGCGTGTGCATGTCCTGGGGCGTGGCAATGACGTGGTTTGTTCTGTAATTGCCTGCAGGTGTAGAGGCCCAGCTAGTCATGACTGCATTTTCTATCCATGGACACGGCAGTCCACTCTGCCCCAGCACGCTAGGTAACATCCCCACCCCATCCTTCACACCTGCCATGTCATAGCAGCCAGTTTGAACACACACACCCCTTGTATTCTAGATAATCTGACTCCCTACATCCAAAATTGCTTTCTGTTTGAAAGCCAATTAGATATTCTGCTCATTTAAGCTGATTTTTAAAAGTGTTTTTGTTTTTAGCTTAAATCGATAAGGATTAAATTCTGAAATTTCCTGTAGATATTCGTTCTACAGATTGAATATCTAAATTAAATTTTATTAGATGGTAAAAATTCAGATAAAATTGGAATGCACTTTTTTACTTGTTTTCTCTTTATTGGTTTTTTAGTTGTTGTTGTTTTCTGCTTGAGACAAAATTTAAAAGCAAATGAGCCTCTTTCTTCCATACACCTTCCCTTGAAAACATAAATGTTATAACAAAACAAAATTTCTTCCTTACTTCACATAAAACTATTATTTGATTTTTTTTCTGTTTAAAAGAAAAATTGTAACCTGCCAGCAATTTTATTTTTCAGTAATGACAATTGAAACAAATTAATGTAGGCTTTATTCTGCATTCTTTTTCATGAAAGCCCCACATTGCTATTGAGTTTGTTCATTCTTAAATTCAAACTGGTTATTATGACTTCTTGGCTTTGGGATTACTCTCCTAAGCTAAGACTAGATGAAAAATGCATAAATTCAATCAAACCCACTTCATTAAGATTTTCAATCTGAGTTTTTTTCTTGTCTTTATCAAAAGGTTTTAAGGTTGCCTTTCCTTCCTAATTGTGGACATAATGTGAATATACCTATTTCTAGCTTATGAGGGAGAACATATTTGGACTTGGAAAACAGTGCACCATAAATGCTATCAGATGGTATATTTGTTTATTAAATCAGTATCAATTCTGACTTAATTCATTAACCAATGAATAAGCAGCAGAAGATGAATTTTTCAATATTTTAATGTTTTGTTTTAATCTTTCTGATTTGGGATATCCACTTTGAGATATTTTTGTGGGGCCTCATTTTCAGATGGACTCATCCAAACAAAGCTGCCCCAGTTTTAAAGGCCCCAATTTCATCAACTGTACTCAAAACACAAATACAGAAAATGTGTTATTATTTCCTTAAGTTTAAGGGCCTTATCAAACTACAGAAATGAGAGGAATTGTTTTACTCTGTTCAGTGGTTTTACTCCTGCTCCATTCAGTCTCAAATGTTTCCTGTTTCCTTTGGATCTGATGGATATTTTTTTGTTTGTTTCAGCCTTGCTGAATTTATTCTAGGAAAACTACTGCACTGTGTTTAAATGTCAGTATGTATTCTTTCACTTTCAAGGCAAAGAAGGAAACTTCATACCTCTATAATAGATTTGTGAAATTGTGCTTTATTTTTTTATTGTGAAAATGGTTCATTCTATTTGGTCTAAAAATGGGCAAAACTGCACTGGCAAAGTGACACTTTTTGTTACAGTAGGGTTGTAAATACAAAATTGAAGTGTTTAACTTCAGATAGAACCTTCTTCATGTCTCTTTAACAGCTGTGCACCCTCCTGAGACTTATAAATCTTAAATTAATTAATAATTAGTCTGACCCTTATCGATTGACTTGAGTTTTTTCCATTGATGTAAATTATCATTGAGTAGAAGGGGACAGATTTTTCTGCTAAAAGTGAGAACAGGGCTTTAACCCAAACAAGAAATTCCTCATCTTCCCCTATTTCCATTTTCATAGCAGTGTTACATTCCTTTCCAGTTTTTTAGTTTGCAAATTGTTTGTGCCATGATTCATTGACTTGAAGGCTTTTGTAAGAGTCTGGTAGAATAGCAAAGGAATTCTTTCTGTCATGTTTAATCAAGATGAATCAGATGTGCATCACATGGCTTGTTTTCCAAATGGCTGGTGAAACTTCTGCTTTTCTGCTTATCTTTAGTCCCTTCAAGTTTGTGGGAAAACAACCTTACTTTTGGCAGTGCATTTCTTTCTGCATAGTTTGGTTTTGGGGTTTTTTTAAACCTTTAGATTCAATGGAGTTGTGTCCAAAAGAATATCTCCTCATGCAGCTTCCTGCATGGATTATTCCTGTAAGGCTTTGGTAAAATGACTACCTTCCATACCAGTCTGTCCTAGAAATTGCCAAAGCAAAGATGGAAAGCGGAAGAAGGCTGGGATTTGCCAGGATGCCCAAAGGAGTTATCCATCCTCCTCCTTTCCCACCTCTTACTACAATGCCACTCCTCCTTTTTCTGCCTTCTGGCAGTTACATTCAGTGCTTTTTTGAGGTTGGAATAGCACACAGTATAACATTACAGCATATTCTGGAACAATCAGCAAAAAGATGTCAGCTCCCAAGATTGGGATAGCTGTTGTTTAAAAGAATGATTCAAAGTTGTAAAAATGCTCTGCTGTTCATTAAGAAAATACTCTAGAGAGTCAGGAAAGGCTGGTTCCTTTCAGGTTCACCAGAAAAATTTGGCTAAGTGCAGTGATTTCAGTGAGACTGTGGACAAAGCTTTTTACCTAAAGTATGAAATTTAATTGGTTTATCCTTGCTAGGCTTCATTCACCCTAATACTAGGAGAGAAGAGATCATCAAAGGAGGAGTGAGGTTTCTGTTTTCTGGTGCATGTGAGATGGTACATCTAGAAATGTGATAGGAAAGAACCAGCAGCAGCAGCACTGATGTTTCTGGTCTGAGTAAGCTGCTGTCTCTGTTTACGTCCCGAGAAAATTTCATTTACATTTCCCTTTTAACTAACAGAAACTAATTAACCAGGCCCACTATTGTCAAGTGCTTCAATAGAATGTCGTGTAGATGTTAACTCTAATTACAATGCTGTTGCTAGTTTTGTATCCAAAAAGGATGTCCTCTCAACAAATCATCACTTCCTCAGCAACAACAACAAAAAAAAGGAGCTGGTTTTATCTACTGCTTATGTGTACAAGAGCTAATTAACAGTAAACCCTGTGTAATGCAGGCAAATCCTTTCATAGCTGTTTTGTACCCTGTCACAGTATGACTTCAGCAGAATTTCACAGCAGCTCTCAGTAGCTGGTGGGGAAGGGAAAGCACCTCTAATAAAATGCTTATGTTCATGGTTTTCACGGTGCTCAGCTCCATTGCTTGGAGGAAAGCACTCCATATGCTCTCTGCTTTTATAGAATAATTATATTATTCTGGAGGGGCAGAGGATCTCTCTGTAAAATAAGAGGGAAAATAAGATCTGTGAGTACCAGCTAAGCTACATTACTTGGTTGGTAAAAGATGCTACTCTCAAGAGACTCTTAATATGGAGCTTTCTAAAGCTGTATCAGAACAGGGTAGTTGAAGAAACAGGTTTATTTTTTTAAAAATCCAGACTAGAAAAAACAGCTTCAGATCCTTCCTCTGGCGGTTGCGTAGATCATAGATGTCATCAAACAGGACAAATTCACAGAACACAGAATGAGCAAGGTTGGAAAAGACCTTTGAGATCATCAAGTCCAACCTATGACTTAATACCACTTTATCAACTAAACCATGGCACTTTTTAAAGTCTTTTTTTAAAGACTTACAGGGGCAGTGACTCTACCACCTCTCTGGGCAGCCCATTCACCTTTTCTGTGAAGAACTTCCAATGCCCAACCTAAACCTCCCCGTTGTCCTCCTGTCCCATTGCTGGTTGCCTGGGAGAAGAGACTGACCCTCATCTGGCCACAACCTCCTTTCAGGTTTATGAAAGAGATTAATAGAGAAATCCCAGTTCTGTGGGTGAACTTGCCTCTTCTGACTGGTTCTGAAGCCAGACCTTGCTGAGGGTAATTTAATTCTTGCCATGGCATTTCCCTGCCTGGAGCTTTAGGAGGAATACCTTTGGAGTACTCCTGGGACATGAATGAAAGTCGCTGCAGTGATATTTTGAGCTCCTCCAGTTTTTTAACCCTTCCACATTTTAACATTGGCCTTCCTGTGAAAGGATGTAGGTGGCTATTCCTTCTTTCCTGTTGTACAGATGGAATCCTAGAATGGTTTGG
>WBNQ01005773.1:0-21269 GCA_013401375.1 Spizella passerina | reverse complement strand
CCCCTAGTTGGTGCTTTTAATCAATTATGCTAATTTCCTAAAGCCTATAAAAAGGTACTCACCCTGGGTGGGGAATGTAGGATTTTGTAGACATCTTTCCATGATTGCCTCTTGAAGGCCTTCAAATAAAGATCCCCTTTTATATTATCTCCTTACTAAATTTATCCTGAGTTTAATTTCCAGGTTGGAAAAAAGGCAACAACACACTCTGCTCCTTTTCTTTGTAACAGAGCAGAGCATTCAATTCAGCATCAGTTTAGTTCTGGTGGGCTGTGTGCTTCCTTCATGGTCAGGGCCCTTACACCAGTGGACACAGGCTTTGCTCTCTGTCTGCAATAACTTTGTGATACAAGGGCCTGGAGAAAGGCTGTGATTACCATGCCCAAAGACAGTCACACAGAAAAACACTGCATTAAAGCAAAAGATGTGGTGGTGTACTAGAGCTGTGGAGGGGAGAGCACAGCTGCCTGTATCAAGAGCTTGTGGGGTTGGGAGGTCAAGTCTCCTTTTTGGTGAAAAATACTGGACAGTTTCAGGCAGAAATTCTTGGTTTTAAGTTTCAAAGATGAGGAGGCTCTTTGCATCAACTTATATATGAAAAACCTTCTACAATGGGTTAGGCCATATTATAGGGAAATATTGATTGTGTTAATTCTGGGCTGCATTTGTCAGCCTGNAAGAGCTTGTGGGGTTGGGAGGTCAAGTCTCCTTTTTGGTGAAAAATACTGGACAGTTTCAGGCAGAAATTCTTGGTTTTAAGTTTCAAAGATGAGGAGGCTCTTTGCATCAACTTATATATGAAAAACCTTCTACAATGGGTTAGGCCATATTATAGGGAAATATTGATTGTGTTAATTCTGGGCTGCATTTGTCAGCCTGGTCTTGATGAGACTTGCTTGAAGGTATGAAAACACATGTTCATCTTGGGTTGAATCTTCTGCCTAAGGCAGTGGAAGGAGTTAAATTCATTAAAAAGGAGTTTAGATTTTTCTCATTCTCTTCCCTTCAGACTACATGGCATCTACAGAGGAGGGGAGTGAGAAAATACCCAACAGCTCCGTGTTTTCTGGAATAAGGATTCTTCACTAGGAAAAAACACATTCAGTCTCTGGAGCATGTATGTGTGAACAAGCAGCAGAATTCCATGCCCCTGGGACTGGCTGCCATCCAGAGCCTTGCTTGCACTGCAAGGGGGAGCAGGTGGTGTCTTAGCACCATCTCCCATTTCAGATTGCAGGTTATCTTGGGGGCAGCTTCAGCTTCTAGCCAGGGCTCTGTGGGAGCCTCTTGGCACACACCATCTGGTGGGAGCTCTGAATCAGCCTGGGCTGGTCCTGGCCTCTGGCTGAGGTGGTGGTGGTGAAAATACTGAACAATTCTTTTCTGTACTGCTGTGTGCCACTTCAAATGACCTTTGGCTGGGGGCTCTGGGGGATTTGCCCACAGCAGTCTGGATCTGAACTGGGTCTTTAGAGTTGGGCTTTGAAGAATTGTTCCAGCACGCTGAAATGTTTTAAAATCCAAAACTGTGCTGTGATAAGTTTATTCCCATCTAAATCCCATTTTTTTTCTAGTCTGATAGAGTATCATATTTCAGCTCTCTTTCAATGTTGATGACATTTTCTATCCATAATTGTAATTTTTTTTCTAGAATGTTCTTGTCCCCAGTGTTCTTTTGGGATAAGAAGCAAGCTGAATACAGTTTAAAAAAGTGAAACAAAACTTGAATTCCACCAACATCCACGTTTGTGGCGACAGACACATGAAGGTGTGTTAGGATTCATTCTCTTTTCCTTGGAGGATTGTTCCTCTGACTCCTTTTTTCCTTTGTTGATGAACACTGAGCTGACACTTCCACAGGCAGGTTCACAGGTTTCTTTTCTGAGTGGCAATAGCTGATCTAATAACTGTGTATCACAGTTGGATTGATTTCCCCACCATGCCTGCAGAGCATGGCTTTGAAGTTACTGATGTTGAATTCCATCAGATAAGGCCTCCTGGTCTCAGGAAGAACCTTTGAGGACTGGCCAAGGAAACTTAGAAGTCACAAGTCAGAGTTATTTAGTATTTTGAGTTGTTGGCTTTTGCTGCATTGCTTTCATCTCTTCACACCTTTGGGTTATTAAAGGACTTGTTGAGAAGGAGTGGGGGGCAGACTAGATTAAACAGTGTTAGCTGTTCACTCCTCACGGCCTCTAGGTGTGACTGTATTGGTGAAAAATGATAATTTTAGCTCCGAAGCACAGAAGAGGTCTGAGGATGTTGTAGTTTAGGGTTGTGTTCCACCCTCATGTGACACAGGGCTTTAGGGGAGAGCAAATGGTGTTCCAGCTGGGAAAGAAGACAGGTCAGATACCATTTCTTGGCACTGACCCTCTTAGGAAAGCCTGACTTGCTCTGCACAAGTGAAGAAAATAAAATCATTGCATAAGTCTAATGACTTCACTAGATCTCACTGAAAATATAAGACAAAACAGCAAAGAAGCTAAAAATTGCCATTACTGCTAATATATTTTTAGAAGTTCTTAAATTTGTTGTGCTTTCTCATTGTGTGTGGTACCTTGCCAAGCCAGTGCCACAGGCTAAGATAGTCATTAGTATTCCTATTTATCTTCAGTAAAAATTAGTTACATTTGACAAAGCATGTGCACAGGATACATATAAACTCTGTCCTGGTGTTGGCAATTCTGTTGTTCATGCTTATTAACTTTACCGTAGCCTCAGGGCTCTCATGCTGACTCTGTTAAGGATAAAGCACTGTAACTCAGAGTGCTGTTTATGTGCTAGGCCTTTAAACTTATCTTTACAAATATTTCTACTAGTTATACTGTGTTCCCTACCTTGCAGTTCCAAGTGTTCAAACTATGAAACTAACACTCCCTCATTTCCTCCTTTTTCCCAGTCTTCTTCTTTCTTTAATTTTAATAAAGTAATGGGAAACAAATGAAAAAAGGAAGAGGTATTATACAAGGACAGAGAGGTTGGTAATGCCCATGTGTAAATTATTTCTGCAGCTCAGTCTAGGAGGGGGGGAAAGATACAAGTATTAGAAATGGGACAAATCTGTTATGGTGTATCACAGGTCCAGGAAGAGAAACTGGATCTGCTTCAGCTTCATTTCAGCAATGCTGGTCTTGGGAGAAAATCCAAACTCAACCTTTTTAAAATGTATTTTGACAATTTGTGTTGATTCTCAAACGAAAGAGCATCAGTAACAGAAGTCTAACTAGTGCTTGTTGGGGTCAGCTGTAAGGTGGAGAATTCAGCACTGCTCACATCCTTCCATGCAGGTTTGTGGGAGCTGTGGAGCCAAGGGTTCAGTAAATATAAAAGCATCTTGCTGTGGTTGTTGTGGCTCAGCTCTTGCAGGATATTTCCAACGCTGCTGCTGCTTGCTGTGCATCACCAAGGCCCCGCTGGGGTCTGCAGGCAGGGCAAGGAGGGAGCATGGATGGGCAGCAAGTGAATGCCATCAACTCCGAAAGAGACTAGGACTATGATAATCTTTCAGACTGGAAAAAAAGGGATATAGATGGGAATAAACACACCAAGTGACTTTGGTGTGCTGGGAGAACAGGCCTGTGGTGTTAGGAGCAGAGGAAAAGGGATGTGATGTTGAGGCCCTGATGGGGGAGGGTGAGATATGCCATCTGGGCAAGGAGGAGGCTGGAGCTCAAGTTTGAGGATGAGGTTTGGGCAGACAGACCTGGAGTTGAATAGAAATAGCAGAGAAACAGAGGGCACTTCTTTGCTCAATTGATGGCCTTTAATCTAAGACCAGTTCTGTTTCCAGATCTGTCGTACTTATCTCCAGACATAAAATATCACTGCAGCTGATGGACTTTATTTCCCACTATTTGTATACTCATCAGAAAGTTTTAGGGAGTCTTTTATGGCCTATTACTTTAAAAGCTACCTGAATTTGCAGCACCCTGTGTTATGTTCCATCTTATGGGAGCTGATGTCAGAATATCTTAGTGAACAGATTTTGTGATACTCTGTGGGTATGCAGGTTTTGCTGCTGGCACACTCCAGGACATTCAGCAGCAGTGGCTGAGGTGGAAACCTTTCTTACTTGAATATTCAATTTTGACTTGGCTAACAGTTGTTATTTGAAGGATTAATAACTAAAAAAAAATTAAAAAATCACCATCAACCCCACTTTTCCTCTTCCCCTGCCTTAAAAGGAATAATGCTTGGTAAGCCACCTTTGGAGGGACGGACAGTGACTGGGACTCATGTCATCAGCTGATTTTTGAAAGCCCTGATTCCTAGTTCCTAAACTGACAGGATACTGAGTAAGTGAAATGCTGAACAAAAATGAAAATGTCTGTCAGAAATATTGCAGCTTCCCCCTGTAGGAGGATGTTTTAAATGTGAAACTTCTCCTTTAAACGTTCTGTGTGAAAGCTGCTTAAAAAAGAAAATGTTGAGGTAACATTGCTGTCTATTTTGAACATTTTTTAACCTTTCAGCTCTTGGTATGCTGTTATCTGTGTGTGAGATCTGCTGGAACGGTGGAAGGCTGAACATGTGTCCATTTCTATGCATCTAAGGATTTAGTCACAGGCAGCATAGACAGTTATGTAAAATATATCCCGAGGAAAAGTACTATGGTGTAACTCCTCTCATGATGAAATTCTTTAAATAAAAATTTAAAATGTTCAGTTGAATCTTTCTGGTGATACTGAGCTCTGCACCTCTTTCCATGAACTCCAGAATCCTTTAATCTTTTGCATTTGCTGCATTTGCACCTACTTCAAAGCATTGCTGCAGGCGTTGGAAAGGATCCTGGCACTCGGTGGGAATAGGGCGGGGATGTGAAATTCTGTCATCACTTGGAAACTGCAGCCATTTCTGAGGTGCCAGTGTGATCTATCTTTACAAAAGGGCAGCAGCATTATGCAACTAATTTGGGAATGTAAGGAAACGTGTCAGTATTGGCTGTAGGTTTAGAATGTTTTTTTGTAAAAACTCAACTCTTTATACTGAGCAGTACTTGCCAATATAAGGAGAAGGCTGAATATGGTATGGTAATAGTTGCTGGGCATCTCTAAGGGTAAATGCTGATTTACCTTGTGGTTTTGAAACCAGCTGTAAGAGGATGAACCCTGGATGCAATCCAGTCACTGATGTGAGGGCCTGGTGGCACTGGAATGTAGCAGAGGGTACAGAAGATGAGCTGGAGAAGAGGGGGTGAAAGCGTTAATTTGAAGAGACAGGGCTGTGTTATTTTTAATAAAGAAGGTAGTCTGAGTTTTAGCTGTTATCACTTGTCTCTCAGCTGGTATTTTAAGAAATAAAATCTACTTTAGGACATGTTGTTTTAGGTGGGCTGGCTTAGCATGGTGTAAGCTGAGGGTGGTGATGCTTTACAAGAACCAGTCTTGTGATCCTGACACCTGTACCCCAAACTGTACCCCAAACCTCCTGCTGACTGCTATGGGAATGATCAAACTTGTAATGAAAACATTTGTCCTGTTTCAAGACTGACATATCTGTATGAATGCCCTCAAAAAGCATGTAATTCACAGATATCTTGGTTTCATATTGCTTTATATTCGGAAAAAAAGTTCAGTCATAAGTCTCAATCATTAGTGGCATCTGCTTACTCTGAGTTGTGCTTTAGCATATACATCTGCTGCTTTGACTTGCAAAACTGCAAGTAATTTCATTCAAAGAATTTAATTGTGTAAGAAGCTGCAAGGCTTTTATGGTACTTAGATTATGTTTTATTTTAAAGGCCATATTAAGAGCATTCTACAATTAAGTTTCAAAAAGATTAGACACTATAATATTTTTGAAACTGCTCCTATAGTAAAGAATTGCAGTTCTTGGGTTATAAAAGGTGACTAAACTGCTCCTAAATCCAAGAGCAGTATAGCTTTTTGTTTTGCAGTGCACTTAAGTGATGAATTCACATGATGCTGGGAACAGAAGGCAATTTCCAAGGCTGGAGAAATATATTTGGTTTTTTATACTCAATGAGTTTTCAAATAACCTGTACCGCCAATCTCTCAGTAAAGCTGAATCAGTTGCAAGGATGTATTTTGAGGAGAAAATGCATTTTAAAGTGATTGAACCTCTAAGTTTTTACTGTATCACCACAGCAGTTCTGTTTGCTCTTAACACGGTGCTGTGTGTCCACTCTCCCAATTAACAAACACCCTAATGCCAGAGGAGGAATAGAAATCTCCAAGTAAGAGCTGGGAGAAATATAGGTCATAATGTCCTGAAATTGTGTTTTTAAATTGGAATGGCACATTCAAAGGTTGCAAAAATAACCTATATATATATCTCAAAATAATTTTCTCTAGAAATTTACCTCCAGTCTCTAATTGCTGCTGGAAAGGGAAGAGCTAGGCTGCACTTTGATCTGTAGTTAATAAACTTGATCTTGGTTTACACTTCCTTCAGTTATGGGAGATCAAAGGCGAGTTAAAGCTGAGACCCTGGGTTCTGCATGTGTAATGTGCTGTTGTTTTGTGTTTGGTGTTGGAGGCAGTGCTGTTTCCTCAGGGTGATAAGCTGGGAGGAGGTGGCTGCTGGGGACTCTTTGTGATAACCACTCTGTTCATGCTAGAGATGCCCAAACAGAGTATAATGTATTCATACCTTATGAATTCTCTTATCCCAGTTAGTTGGCAAAGATCAAACAAAACAAAATAAAAAAAACCTAGCAGAAAACCAACTTACATATTGCCCAAAGTTTTATTTTTATAAAATCTCTCTACAGCCAATCTATAGCAGTTGCAGTCAAAAAATTGTACATCCTTTTCCAAAAAAAAGGAAAAAATCATGACACAACATGGCCCATGCTGACATGAATTAATTTACATGTAGTACTAGACATGGCATCATTCATGAGGAACACGTGTTCCTTCTAATTAATCTTGAATGTTGCACACACTGACTTGCCCAGGCAAGAACAGATTGAGAATCATTGTGCATTTGTACACTAAGAGATCAGAATACCATATTCATTCCAGTCTTCTAGCTTTCTGCACAGATGCATTTTAAAAGTAATGTAATTGCAATATTACTGTAGACTTGTTAATTGCATGATTAAAATAAGATTTTAATCAGCAAACTTTATTCCAAAGACATTCTGCTGGGTAACTATATAGAACATAACCATGTTTTTGTTGCATGGCTGTATGAGACATGGAATTAGTAAGTGAAGGATTCTATAAGCAACAATATGGACATGGGGAAATCAGTGCATGCAAAAATTAAATTGAGTTCCTAGATGATTGATAGATATATATATACACACACACATATATATATATATATATATATATAATCTACCATCCTCTAGTTTTTAACTCAGTACATGCACATTATCCCAATTATTTTGGCTCTGCACACCCCATAGTTTAGGATTTTTTTAGCATCTGTTTGTTTCTTTAATATTTAACATTTCCTGCACATATCACTTTGTCTGGTATGATGAGTTGGTTGGAGATGGCTGCTGTACTACATTATTAGAGGAGAAGATTGGAAATACAATTTTACCACCCATTCATGTCTGGTTTTTCCCTTTCTGTTTTAATTTCCCAGATTGCTGTACTTTGGTAAGAATTGCTTGCTTTCTTTCCTGCAAGCTGCAAAAGCTGATCTTGTTGGACTGTGAGCAGAGCATTGCAATAATCCAAGATACATCAGTGTTACAGGATTTTCTGGTTTTACACTGTGCCAGCAAAACGTGGCTTGTGGTGGACTCAGCAGCCCCAAGTAGGAAAGGTTTGGCTGTGAGACCCCTGGGGGCTAATGGCTCCATGTATTCTCTGTCCATGAAATTAAAAATGTTTCGAGGAAAGTCAAAAAAATTCCCATATTTCTTTGTCTCATGAGGCAACGTAGGAACAGCTGTTACAAGGACATGGAGAAATGTGGATCCTCTGGGTGAGAATAAAAGACTGGAACTTTGGGTTTTGCCAGTTCCAGCTTAATGAGTGGTTTTGAAGCAGAATTGTTCTGGGGAAGGGTTGATAATATAAAAATATATTGGGTAGTTTTGTTTTTGCTGTAAATTTGTAGTAGGAAAAAAGGAAAAAGAAATATTAGCACTCTGGGACTGCTGGGAGTCAAATTTGCTGTCTCTTGACTATCTTAGCAATTTGAACAAATACTCTCTTCTGAATGTCTGGCATTCCTGATTATTGCTGTAGCTAATTTGTCTTGTCTTTTTCATATTATTTTATTACTTTGATAAAGTGTATTCTTGTATTTGAAAATAGTGACACGCAGCTTTTTATAATTTACTTTTTAATGACATTTTTTGCAGATTTACCTGGTGATTAGGGCCAAGAAAAATAATTTTTCTCAGCTATTTTCCTGGCTGGGTAGTATCTCTCCTCTCTGGGTACTTTATGAGCTCAGGAGATCTTTATTGTTGTCTCAGAAGGTCTGGAAGGCAAAGATTAAATTTCACTGAGGTCTAATCAGATTTTCATAAAGTTGAGCCAGAAAATGAGGTTGCTTCTGTCTCCATTTTTAACCAGTTTGCTCTTTATTTTTTTTAATTGCATCTCTGACTCCCTGCTCTGGTGGTCACACACTGGGGTCACAACATTGCCTCCTCAAGGGAGAGCAAAGCTGCAGGGAGGACAGCTGAGGAGCTCCATGCTCTGATATTTCTGTGCCACCTTTCCATGTTGGAAAGGGGAGAGCAGGGAATAGGAGTTCTTGCCTGCTGGTGCTGATTTTCCTGGTATGACTTTGGCGATGCCCTGTGAATATCTCTGAAGGAAACTGGTGTCACAGCAGCAAGGGAGAGTGGGCAGAGCTTGTGATGCCCTCTCACTGAGCAAGGCAGGCGCAGCATTGCTGGGGGATTCCTGCCATGCAGCTGCTCTGGGCTGAGATGAGCCTCTCTGGGATGCTCTCTCAGGCACAGCATTGCTGGGGGGTTCCTGCAGCCCTGCACCAAGCAATGCAGCTGCTCTGGGCTGAGATGAGCATCTCTGTGATGCCCTCTCACTGAACAAGGCAGGCACAGCATTGTTGGCAATTCCTGCAGCCCTGCACCATGCAGTGCAGCTGCTCTGGGCTGAGATGAGCCTCTCTGGGATGCTCTCTCAGGCACAGCATTGCTGGGGGGTTCCTGCAGCCCTGCACCAAGCAATGCAGCTGCTCTGGGCTCAGATGAGCATCTCTGTGATGCCCTCTCACTGAACAAGGCAGGCACAGCATTGTTGGCAATTCCTGCAGCCCTGCACCATGCAATGCAGCTGCTCTGGACATAAATGAGCACCTCTGTGATGCCCTCTCACTGAACAAGGCAGGCACAGCATTGTTGGGAATTCCTGCAGCCCTGCACCATGCAATGCAGCTGCTCTGGACAGAAATGAGCACCTCTGTGATGCCCTCTCACTGAACAAGGCAGGCACAGCATTGTTGGGAATTCCTGCAGCCCTGCACCATGCAATGCAGCTGCTCTGGACAGAAATGAGCACCTCTGTGATGCCCTCTCACTGAACAAGGCAGGCACAGCATTGTTGGGAATTCCTGCAGCCCTGCACCATGCAATGCAGCTGCTCTGGACAGAAATGAGCACCTCTGTGATGCTCTCTCAGGCACAACATTTCTGGGGGGTTCCTGCAGCCCTGCGCCATGCAGTGCAGCTGCTCTGGGCTGAGATGAGCATCTCTGTGATGCCCTCTCACTGAACAAGGCAGGCACAGCATTGTTGGGAATTCCTGTGGCCCTGCACCATGCAATGCAGCTGCTCTGGGCTGAGATGAGCCTCTCTGTGATGCCCTCTCAGGCACAGCCCTGCTGGGGGGTTCCTGCAGCCCTGCACCATGCAGTGCAGCTGCTCTGGGCTCAGCAGCTGCAGCAGAATGAGCTCTGTGCCCTGGGAGAGCTCTGAGTCCAAAGCACAAGGCTTCATTGCACTGGTCAGAAGCTGCTGCTCCCCAGATGGCTCTCACCTGACTGCATGGGGAACTCATTTGTTGATTGCCCACTAGAAATACTTTAGGTTTTCCAGTTTGCTTCAGTCCTACTCTCTGCAACTCAGATAACAGATAAGAAGTGTGAGGTGCTGCTTTTCTGGTATCCATGGCACAACTCCTACCTCCTTCAACAGAGCTCACTAAGTTTTCTCTCTTCCCTGTCCTTCTATTTTTCCACTTGTTTTTCTTGGGTTTCGCCCCTGCTTTCTGCTGAAGGATTTTTCCAATGCAGGCAGAAAAGGGCTGCTGGTGTGTATTTTCTCAGGGTATTTATTAGGTGCAACAATGATGAATAAAATGGTCATGGGAGCCAACTATGTAATAAATAAATTCTATTACACTCTTGACCAGCTGTTTAGCTACATGGGATTTTGGTTGGACAGATAAAAGGGATATGCTACAGGAGCAGAGGGTGGAGGTGGGAAAAGAAACCAACATTTTTTTCAAACATTATTCTTGACCTCTTGATTTATGGAAAGACAAATCAATAGAATAAATTTGTCACTAGGTCTACAAATGTCCTTTAAATGCAATGATATCTAACCATAAGGAGGAAGAATTTAAGGATGTATCTTGTAATGCTGAGGCCAAAAGCCCACCTGTATGCTATGTGTTACTCTTCAGTACTGAATTATTTGCCCCCTTGATATATGGGGGCCAAATTTTCTTAACAGATTTTACCCATTTAAACCCAAGAACCTTTAGCTTTTCTGGGATGAGTTGTCACATCTGTGCACTCAGGTGACAAGTGTCACCAGCAGGCTGCAGGTGATAGGTGTCCAGTGCAGGAGAACTCTGTTATGCCCTACAGCAGGCAGGCAGCCCTGCAGGGGCACAGCTGCTGTGATGGGGGATCCTGTGTGCTCCCAACACCCTCCTGCCTTCCACTGAGAGCATCCCTGGGAGCAGCTTGTGTGGATAACTGACCTGCATCCTCCTGTTTGTTTGCATCCTCACTCTTCAAACCCTGCAGAATTCAAATGATGAACAAACTCGCCTGGCAAACTTGGCAGATTCTCACTTTATTCATGAAGGCAGATCTAATGTTCCCTGACAAATTGTTCCAGAGAAACTGTCTTGTAAAATACAGGATCTGCCAGTTCCTTCGTACCAAACCATATTTCTATTAGGACACAGTGTTAATGGTTCACTGGAAAGTACAATGCTTGGTGCAGAGTGAATCTGAAATCATTTAGCATACTTGATTGTTAACTGAGCTAACTATCCTGTGAGTGCATTGGCTGCCATCTGTCCATTGCCTTGGCAGCCTTGGAGGGGGATAATCGTGGAGCTGGCACCGCTCCAGTTTGCCGCAGGTCTGCTTTCGAGTGTTTTTGTAGCAGATGTTGTGCCACATGCCCAAAGCTGCTGCCTGGAAGCTGGTGTGTGCTCAAATTTTTAATTCTGGGGGGTGTCTGACTGTCTTTGACACAAGATTTGCATTTGTCTTAGCAGCTCCTTATGGAGTGCCTTTGTTGTAAGTGGTAATCTGATGAAAGAGCCGGAGCCAAAACCTCGAGGCCTCTGTCACAGATTTTTGGTGGTTCCAATGGACACTGAATTGGACCCTGACTTGCCAGTTGCTGATGTATTTTTTTATCCTTTTAATGGTGTGTATTTGAAAGTGTGGCACTTAAAAAACATTTAGTATGGAATTAAGGAGCCCTCAAGTTTGCACTGTGCTTTTAAGGAATTCAATAATCCTTGCTTATCTAAGATGCTCCAAAACTATTTATATACATAGATCCTTGCATGTTATGCACAGGGAAACTAGAAGTTCCACTGAATTTTTCCTCCTCTGTTATCTTCCATGGATAACATTATTCCTCTGAATGCCAGTTGATCCTAAATTAATGTAAATCAGCCAAGGTAAGGTGAAACTTTAGGAACTGCTGCATTTTTCAATCCCGTGATTAAAATGCTTTGCTCTTCCTGTGCAGCTTGGTGCTTGTCAGCAGAGTAGCAGGAGGGAATTATCATCTTGCTGCAGCAACCCCTGCTGCTGCTGATAGGGATTTCTTCTTCTCTCATTCCTTGCTTCTCATTAAGAAAAAGCAAAAGGGGGAAAAAAGTCAATTAGGCAATGCAACATGATGGATCTCAGTGCATTTTCTATGTGTCATCCATTTCAAGAGGTTTGCTATATGAAACTTGTGGCTGCTGGGCCATCCAAAGCATCTTGATTCCATCCTGGTCTATATTTCCACTATATGACTTTGTTTTGGACTGCCTGGATGAGTTCTTGGAGGATGAAAAATGATATGAGTGTGCCTGCTCAGCTCTAAAGCAACTGCCCATAGATTTGCTTCTGACTGTGTATGCAAATAAAACATAGTACAAGAGGTGACCTATTTTGTGTTAGGCATGGGAAACTTCCCAATCTCAGTAATTAATTTATCACCCTTCAGAGGAAAACTTTTAGGCTGTTTTTGCAGCATGTGGCTTAATTTGCCTTTGTACAGTGTCCATGCTTCTTTGAGCTTAAAATGGTTCAGAGTCTCTGCTTCTGAAAACATTAAAGGTGCATAAAATAAAAATGTGATTACAACACTCAATCTTCTTAATTAGTTTCTATTGTTTAGTCTGTTAAATGCCATTTTCCTGTCAGGGAAATGCATCCCATGTGCAGGGAGCACTGCTGGAGTGCTGCAGAAGTGATAGGTTTTGAATATCTTGAGTTTTGGGAAAGGCCTTCGTAATATCTCTAACTGGAATACTGACTAGGTAGTTAATCATAATCTAGGATCTCAGGCTGAGAAATGCTCCTAGTTCATGCTGTGTGTGCAGACATCTGTTACTCAGCAACAAATGTCACTCTCTTTCCAGATGAGTTATTAGCAAATGTTAAAAAGACAGGTATACAGTAAAAGTTTAATGCCTATGAAATGACCTGTGAGGCTGCAAATGCCTCAGCATATGGAAAATAATGCTGAGTAATAAAGGGATGAGCATTCCAGAGTATTTATGATGATTAAAAAGAAAAAAAAAAGAATAATACTGCTGCCATGTAAAAATGAATCAAAGAATTCAATTTACTGTTCCAACAATGCATGCTTTACAAATGTACATGCTATAGTTTATGGAGGCATTTAGCTGAACAAGGCAACAAATGTTTTCTGGGAAATAATATGAGGCAATGCATTTGTCTGCAGCTGAAAATGTGTAGTTGCTTTCCTAAGGATTGGAAGCAATCTTGCTAAAGCAGAACAAGAAACTTTTACAATATCAAGATGCCAGTAGAGAGTGGACAGAAAAACTTCATTCAAGTAAGGTGAAGATATGACATTTATTGATCTTATAAGATAAAATACTTCACTTTTCTGTAACTATCAGCATAAGAATAGAGTTAGAGCAAGCTCTAGCCGTCACAAATATTTTATTTCCCATACACAGCATAGTTTAAGTTACATAAAAACAAGTATCTGCAGTATTTCTCTAAAACATAGACATTAAATTCTGTAGTATTTGCATCAGGAAAGCTTCTCCTGTTCTTACCTGTGAAATCCAGAGACAGATGTTGGCAGTTCTGGTGCTCAGATGCTTGTGCCCGTGCTCCAGGATGCAGCACCTCTCTTTGTGCTGGCTGTGCATTGGGGTAGATAATGAATGAGACCTGATTAATCATGGCACAACTAGTTTGGAAGACAGGCAATAAAAACAAAGAACTTGAAAGTTTTTACAAATAAAGCTGTGCAGAAGCCTTACTTTATCTTCTATCCATCCTCCTAATCCTAAAGTCAGGCACCCTCCCTTTCCCTCATCTTTTCTCCATTGCTTAGCAACACTCATGGTGAACTTACTTAAAGCAGAGCTTTGTTCCCAGATGTGATTTCAGTAATATTTGCAGGCTTAACAGTTCTGAGATGTGAAAATCAGCCCCCTTCCTCTGCAACACCATTAGCCTACTTCACTAAATAGTCTTTCTTGTTCTCTCCTGCACCCCAGGCATGTTTCAGTTTTTGTCTCTACTGTTTTGATCTAACAAGAGAGTTGTGGAAAGAAGGGGGAGGTTCAAATAAAGCTTTAATTATGGAGGACACACATACAATGTGCACAGCAAAGCTGTGTGTTGGGAATAGAATTGAAGTGTAAATGCAGAATGGTCAAGAAAAGAACTGTTATTTCTCTCAAATCAATTTGATTTTTTTGAAGTTGAGATAGAATAAATGGCATTTTTCATGCCAGCATTTACATGCTGAATTGGTATGACCAACCACATATTACAATATAGCCTTGAACAATCATTTTAAGTAGGGAGAAGCTACAGTAGCTAATTGCTTCCCACACAGTTTTTCTAATTTTGGCAATACAGTGACATATCAGCACTTCCTAGAAATGCTCAGTTTGCCAGGCTAATCTGCATCTGTATTTAGTCCTGTTTCTGGAGGATGATCTCCTTTATCCATTCTGTTTCCTCTTGTTTTTCCTGGCTGCTTTTCTGTAGTTCACTACACTTTGAGCTATGGGTGGGTTCTGTGTGTTTTCCTCTGCAAGCCAGAAGATGCTAATGCACATCTCTTTGATCTTGGAGACAAGCTAGATCACTCACCAAGGAGACTTGTGTTGAAATGCAAACATTTCCATTGAAGTCTCTCTCAATTTATGTGCAGAACATTGTATGTAAAAGCTGGTGGTGAGCCTTCAAGGGTTCTATTGCTTCACCAGTGCCATAACCACCTTGCTGATATTCCACTGAGAAGTTCCTGTGTTTTGGAATGGAAGCCTTCCCAGGCATGGAAAACCTTGGAGCTTTTGCCAGGCAGAATGATCTTAAGTCAAGTCTTTTATGTTCTCTCATGGATTTTGAGGTTGACACTCCAGCTGAATTACCAACCTTGTGAAATCAATAATTTTGGAGGGGCTGTTGCCCAGAGGAGATGAAGTGCACACTCATGTGGTCCCTCAGCTCTAAGATAGCTAATGAAATAAGCCACTTTAAAAAAAGCATGTAAACTGCAGTGGCAAATCCTCTCTAGCCTGTTTTAAAGAAAGTCACAAAGCAGATTCTGGGAAAAGGCCGCAGAATTTTTCTTTGACTTAGAGAATTGTAATTAATCTGTAATCTGCTTGATTGAATTTGTTTGGATAGAAATCAAATGAATTTCTGAATTACTGTGCATTCTCTGTGCCTTGTGTCACAGAGCTTGGCTGTAGGATCCTGTCCTTTCAACAGGAGGATGAATTAGTAAAGCCCTATGTTATCCCTACGTGAAGTATTTACAAAATAAGAGGATGCCTGAAAGCATTTATGACAAGAGCACTGAAGAACTTGGTAATTCCTTACTCTGGCTCCCATGTGCTAGCTAGTGTGTTCCTACTGCTGCACCTTGTTTCTCCATGGAAAGTGTGCTGTTCCCTTTAAAATCTTTAATGATAGCTGTGTGTTGTTTTTTTTTTTTTTTTATTTTATTTAAGTGTTGGTTTTTATGAGGAAAAGCCAAACAAAAAAAAAAAAAAGGGAAAATACAAGGATTGAGAAGGTGACTTGATTCTTTTGTCTGAGAAAAGCAAGAAAGCAAGTCAGCTGTGACTCATTCTTAACATGTTAAATTAGTACAAATGCACTTTTTGATTGATACCTTAGTTGTTTAAATGTGTGCCTAGGAGTTGTTGCAGACTGTGAGGTTCTTCAGGTGTGTTCTCCCTATTACCACAGGTGGTGGTTCAAACATTTGCCAGGTGTTTGCACAGGATGTCTGCTATGGGGTACCCTGGCCGTTCCAGTCCCTTTCCCCGTGTTTGCTTTCACCCCCAAGTTTCTCTGTTGCTCACAGAATGTTACTTAGTGCAGTTCTCTGTACTGCATTCTTAAGGCAAGGTGTCCTTCTCCCCCAGATCTTTACCAACACCTCCCCATGCCCACCCACCAAAAAGAAAGGCACAAAAAAAATCCCCAAATCTTGAGGGATGAGTTTTTAAACAGCATAAAAAAATCAGCAGGCTCGTTTCTTGGTGGTACATGAGATGAGTGTGATGGTCACTAGTGCAAAATGCTCAGAAAGTGCAGAAAGGTGCACAGCCCTGGCAGTTGTGTGTGCTGTGCTTGTCTTGAGCATTGGGGCATTTGATGCACTGCAGAACTGAGTTGAGTTTTCCTATCCTTTTGTCTTAGAGCATGTAGTTAGAAGCCAGAGGTGATAGCCTCTGAATGAAGAAAAATCATGCATTTTTAAAATGCAATATAATTGTACCATGATTCCTGATCGATGAATGGGCAGTCAGACACAGAATGTCTGAATCTTTCTCTTCTGTCATCCCTTTAAGTGAACTCTGCTTTTTCAAGAATTAATTGAAGACTGAAGATATCACTTGCTGTGTATTTGTACTGTTGTCCAAATTTGGTCTCACAGTGGTGGATAAGTAGAATAGTTTCTCTGTGTTGTTCTCACACTCTTTTGGTGGAAGTACTTTTCAAAGGGAGGTGTTAAACAGTTTTTGGATTACAGTGTCCTCTAATCTATCTAAACTGCTGTAGGAGATACAATGTTTGTATTTGAAAAATAAGGCCAAAGGAACCTGTTAATTGCTTGGGTGCTGTCACAGCTGCTGATGCTTTGAAAGTGAAAATCACTATTACTGTTAATGGTTTTTAAATTTTTTTCATTAGATACTGATTTAACTTTTAGCCAGAATACATTAGGAGTTGCACAGCTGGGCTGATGTGAATGAAGAGTAGAATGTTTTTACAAATATCTGCCCAGCAATCAATTGTTACTTGCTTGAGAGCAGATAAAGGGGTTGGGATGCTGCTGGAACCAGCTCTCCCTTGTCAGAGCCCAGTGGGACAGAGCAGTTCAGCACCTGCCTTGCACTGTTAGGTGGGATGAGGCACAGTGCTGGTGATGAGGCTGGAGATAAAACAATTAAGTTATGCTTTTCATCTTCAAAGCATTTTAAAGACAGTATAAAATTCATCTGTACCACAGCCTGATTAAATATTCCACGTGGTTCTCCAGCTTGGTTGCTGTCATTATCAGCACTTCCCAGGTGATGGGCTACTTTGCCTTTACTCTTAAAATTCCTGCTGCACTTTGTCAAAATCCTGCTGACTTTGCCATTCTGGCAGAAACCCTGAAAAACACCTCTTATCTGGAATAAAATTAAATGCTTGGCTTTGAGCATGTGTAAAAAAAGGTGTGGGAACCCAGGGCTGGAAAAGTAAGTGGGGAAATATGAGTACTGTTGTCTGAGTGAAACTTTGAGGACTGCAGCAGAGTATCCCTTGAATCTCTTTTGTTCTTTGTATGAAGGGCCTGGATTAAGCTGATGGTAATTGCAAACCAAGATGATTCAGCTTTTTGGGGAAGGATCCTAAACACCTGGACTGTAAACTGTGGTTGTCATACCATGTGTTTCCAAACCTGTGTGTGCCCCCCATCATCTTATCCCTGCACACTATTTTTTTTTTGTGTATGAAAAATTATTGTGTAAATTTGCAAATTGGTTTGAAAATTCAAAGACATGGGCTTGGCTTGTTTGGTTTATTTTCTTTTCCTCCAGGGAAGGCATTATGCATCTGGAACACTTTGTTGCACATGAGGCCCTCATGTTGTTAACTTTCAAACTCTCTGACCCTCGTGACTTCAGTATGTTTCATATCTTGCCTTATCTCTGTTGTTGGACTTTATGGGAGAAAAGTGTGTAATGTTTGTGTGCAGCTGAGGACAGAGGGTGGACTTGGACTGAGTGCAGACTTAAATGCTATTCAGTTATAAACAATGTGTAATAATTGCAAAGCAGATTTGCTTTTTGACATCAGCCTTGGTGCTGCACTCAGAGTCTCCTGGATGACACCTAAAGGAGAAATGTTGTAGGGGGATAGAATATAAGAAAATAAAGATAGTGTAGAAAGTAATCTCGCCCCTAAGGATTGCAGCTGGGCCAATTATCAAAGATTAGGAGCAGGCCTGACTTTAACAGGCCACAGCTGTAACCAGAGAGAAGAAGATGCTATAAAAGAGTGGGGTAGCTGGGTGAGAGGGGAACTGGAGTCAGTGGCTGCTTTGTGAAGAAGAAAGTCAGTGCTCTGAGGAGATGCCCATGAGAAACACCAAGAAGGTGTGAAACTTTTGTGATAAGGAGATAACAGTATGGATGACAACAAAATGTCACCTTGCTTTTGTGGGCAGTTATAGGTAAAGGCAGGCAAGGACACTGGTCTTTGCTGGGTTTAAAAACTGAAGAACCAGTTAGTGTGACATGTGGAATACTTCAATAAGTTGATTCTGTGATTCACTGTAGTGAAAACTTTAAAACCCTTCCTCAATGGAGCTTTTGTGTGCTGTTCAAACCCCCTGTGTCATTTCCAGTGGGAGCCAGCCCCGTTTGTGCAGCCCTCCTGTGGCTCCCTGGGTGTGTGCACCTTCCTGGGCATGGGGGCCACTGCCCCGTGTCCTGGGCTGGGATCCTGCTCAGATCACACCCACAACACCCAGTTATAAAGGTGTTGCTCAGTTTGGATCATTTCCCTGGTAGGAAGTTTGTGTCCTCACTAATTCAGCAACTCTGTGTGTGCTTTGGTTCTGTTAGGCTTAACACTGTAGCTCTAAGGAAGTGACACTAAAACCCAACCAACAATTTGGGTTTCCATCCTACAAGCTCTTAGGAACTTACCAAACTTTATTTGTAGACAGTTGTATTTATCCTATTCTGCAAACTAGATTTTGTAGCTAAGAATTCCTAAAAATTGGGGCTCAAAGGGATGTTCTACTAAAATAGATGCTTTTGTCAGTCTTCATTGGCAACAAGAGTTAAATTTAAACAGGTGAGATTTTTTTTTCTAAAATGGTTGCTTTAATTAGGACATATTGTGTCATCAATTTTTAAGCTAAACTCCCTATAGAAATCAAAGAAGTGTTCTGAAAAATCAATTGTACAGTCTGACCCATGGTTAGTGCCTGTCAAATGAGACTGAACTGTTCTCTTTGTAATATGGCTCCATCAGCCTCCTTTTCTAAATTATTTTTTATTTGAGAGCAAAGCCTGTGAATCTCTTTGGAACATGCACTGAGGTAAAGCTATCTGATGGCTGAAACTGCTTCATTTCCTTTGCCTGTGGAGGATAAGTTAGCTCCCTGTGAAGCTTTACCTCCTGCAGACATCAGAATAGTATGTGAAATATTTAACATTTTAATTGTGTGAGGCTTCATTGAAAACCTTATTTTCCTTGCTCTGTGTCATTTAGAGAGGCAGTGCTGAACCACTGCTGAAAATGGAAGCCCTGACAGACAAGGGGGTATGGTGCTTGTTTAACAAAGAACAGCATGCAGACTCCATAATGCTTAAGGCTATATAATTCCATTTTCTTCTGTAGATTCTGTTTCATTGCTTTAGTGTCTGTAACACACAAGATTTTAGTATTCAAGAAAAAAAATTCAAAGTCTGTCTAGTGCAATGTCATGTGCAGAATAAGGTTTTGTGTAATAGATGTTTATATTTTACTATAAATGTGGTATACAAAACATATAGAACTGAATACCCCTCAAATCCTGAAATACTAAACCCTTTCAGTTTTCATGTTATCATCATTTGAATAAAAAGGTATGCATTCAAGGGTTTGATAGTGGGTTTTTAATAATTAATAATTCAGAGAAAAATTATCTGTCCACACAAAACATGCTCTTAGTTCAATAGCTGATTTTTTTCATGGCAGAGTGAAAATAATGCATCCTCCAGGCAAAATCATTCATTTTTGCTTAATCACCATACTGGGAAAATTTCATTCTTTCACATGGATGAAAAATGACTTTTCATGGCAAATGTGCTTCTTGTACTTTGCCCTCTATTTTAGTCGTGAAAAATTTGTTAGAAAAAGATCTTTACTCATCGTGTAAATTCAATTTTGCATTGCTCCAGCTAATAGCTCATATCAGGTGTCCCAAGAGCATTCATCCATATGAAAAGCTACAATAGCCTAATTATCCAAAAATGTGGATTTGTGGGATTTTTTGCCTCATAATTTACTCTCCATGCCAACCCTCCAGCCCTTTGAGTCCTCCAGTCTATGGTTGGGTTCTCATTCTTTGCAGGGACCATTGCATACTACAATTATGCCTTTTAGGTAAATAAACCCTGGTATGTTGAGCGTGAAATTAGCACATGGCTTCTCTATCCCAAATCCAAAATGTTTCTGTAACTTTCCTTATTTTTTTCCCCCCTGGGTCTTACACTGCAGTTTGCAGCTTCAGCAGTGATTAGAAGAAGAAATATGAAAAAATCTAAATGAGATTCCTGGTATTTCTCACCTGGATGGAATGCTAAGAGTAGGGTTGAGACTGGCAGATAGTATTTCTATGTTCACCCCAATTTCAGATTCATGTGATTTTGTGTAAATCTCAAATAAGGCCCTCTGTGAATTTAACTTGAAGTTCTTCTGAGATTCAGCCATCATCACTAATTCCCTTTCATACCTTGACATGCTTATAATTCATTTTGTATCCTGCACACTTTATAAGTGCAAGCTTCTTAACTCATTCTGACTAGGTAGAAATTACAGGGTAAAAATAAACTTTACTTGTGTTCCAGCAAGAATAATAACGCAGCATTTATGAATGAGAATGTCAGCATGCATCCATTACTAACAGGGATTTTCTCCAGTGATGACTTGTGCATAGCTGTAATCTATACCAAAAAAAAAAAAACATGTAAGGTCCACAGCTAAGGTAGAATATGCTAGAAAATACTCCAAAATTGCTTTGTACAGTGTTTTGAAACAGATTGTTTGGTGTGAGCACTTCAAAATAAATTTTTTACTCCTTTCCTGGGGAAGTTGGGATGTCAATAACTAAGTATGTTCCTTTCTAGTCAAAGAACCCAAAACATACTTTTTTTTCCCTGCTGTAAGTAATCTTTGAGGCTGGCTACAGGTACACTCAGTGGCATGGGGAAAAGAGCAAGTTATGCAAACTTATTCAAATTACCACATAGTTCAAATCATTCCTAATCTGTCAGGCTTTATGCTGTGATGAGAGTGGTAACATAAAAAGAAATCAAGGGCAAAATATTGTTTTTGAAACAGTAAAGTTGGAAATGGTTTGTAGATATGAAGTGTTATTCTCTTAAAATAACCCAAAAACTAGTCAGAAACCTGCGTGAGATCCAGAAGGGTTTGGATGACACTTTCAGGCACATTGTTTGACTGTTGGGGTGTTCTGTGCAGGGCCAGGTGTTGGAATTGGGGGAACCTGATGGGTCCCTTCAAGCTCAGCATATTCTATAATTTCTATAATTTCATTTTCTGGTCATCAGTAGTTCATAACTTATTTTCACCCTGTTCAGTGTATGTATTTTGGTCTTGGCCTTGCAAAT
>WBNQ01005772.1:2399-39123 GCA_013401375.1 Spizella passerina | reverse complement strand
TTATTTAGTAGTTGGAAGCTCGGCCAAAATACACTTGGAAGATGAACAAAAGGGTTTGATTTGCCAAGAGACACGACTTCTTTTGGGACAAAGAGTGAACCATCACTTTCTGTAATTTCTCTTGAAAAACACTTCCTTCTCATCACTACAGGTCTCACTCAAACTACTTTCCTGCCTCCTTCTGTTTTGCTAGAGGCTCTTTGCAAATTATGACACTTAATAAATTAAAGCAGACTGGAAATGGGGGCTGCTGATGGAACTGTGCCTGTCAGTGGAATGTTGTGTCTCATTTAGGACTGTTTACCTAAATTTTTAAGGGATATCCCAAGAAAAGGATGATAAATGTACCTTACACAGAGACATCTTTTCCCATTAAAAATCTATGATGCTTGTCATTATTTGTATACCACAGCAAACTAGAGGTCAGAAAGGTAACAACAGCATAACTTTGGTGTGTTGTTTTGTTTTTAAATCAGCTCCCTTTCTTGGGAACCTCTGAGTTCTGATTAGACTGAGTCCTGCCTGAAATGCAGGTGCTACCAGCTGGAGTGAAGAAAGACATGGACTTGTTTGCAGGTGTTGGGCTGAGGACACCAAGGTGTCTCTCTGGAGCAGCTAACTCTCTGTTTGACTGACAGTTTTGTTTCTTGGCTTTCTTGGGCTTCCACCAGTCCAACTAGAAAAATTACAAAGCTGGGTCTTATTGAAGAGCAAAATGCTGCTGAGTGAAACGATTTAAGTACACGTGTTACAGTTAGGCAATAGCAGGGTGTGAGGGAAGAGGGGAGCAAGAGTCAGTTCCTAAAGAGAAGTGCTTGCTCAAGTCTTAGAGATTATGTGAGAGATGATTTCCTTTCCTAAGGGAAGGAAAGGGTGTCTTTCTTAATCCTTTCAGCTGGAAGGCAGGTGCTGTGGAGAAACTCCTTGCACTGGATAAGTTTGTGTTCTGTGTCTGCACAGAGCCCTTCCAATCCTCTTTGTATGTGAGTTTGTGTGAGATGACTCTCAGGGGACCTTAATGTTGCGGTTACCATGGGAGCCAATTCAAAGTGGATTGTCATGCCATCAGAGCTAAAGGATATGTGTAAATCTGTGCTAGCATTTTGCAGATGTTTGGGATTTTGAAGATTTCTTGCAAGAAAAGTATTTTCTATTGTTTATGTAAGGATATTACTTCTTTGCATGTTAAGCATTTCTGAAATCAGCCTGGCTCTGGTAGACAGGACAGGTAGACAATCCCAAGCGAATACAGTAGAAGAATTTTAACTTGAGATAGATGTTTCCCCTGGGAATTGTTCTGTTTGGTTTCTGAGTTACTTCTATCCCATTCCTATAGCATGCTCATTGTAATCTAAGCAGAATCTTTTCTCCTTGCATATCTTCATCCTTTCCACTGTCCTGTTTGTGTTGGCTGGCACTTTTACCTGCCACAATTCTCAAGAAAAACCCTCAGCTGGAACTTGGAGGTGCTCATTCTAGAGAAGACCACTGTGATAAGCACAACATGTTATGCACCTTGGACTTGTTTTTTCATCCGTGGAAATCCAATGGTTATTCATGCTGGACCCCTACAGTTTAAAACGTCTGCTTGTCAGAAGAACTTGCTCAGTGACTTTGGCCTCAACAGCTTGGGAGCTGAGCTCTGGACCTCCAGGACCTCTAGGTTCCTGTGCTGACAGTGCTTCCAGCACTCACAGCATCTCAGGCCACCAGCATAGCAGAGATGGCAGATGTGCTTCTTTGGAAACTTTTTTGTGTGAAGTTATTTCAAATCTCTAAATTTTAATTGCTAATTTATTTTAGAAAGAGCAGTTTGTCTCTGACCTACATGAGACTCAAATGTGACTTTCTGTCTCTTAGAAGACTTTTTATTGTTGAAAATCTGAAGTGGTATTAGGACTACAGGGATGCTGTTGTCTCTTTTTGTAACTTTTTTTTTCTTCTGGTGGTAATGTGCACTCTTAATTCTTCATGGAGAAGAAAGCTGCATCAACAGGTGGAGAGTTAGGAAATGTTTTATCAGTTGTTCTTTGTAGGTCCCCTGGGGAATTAGAGGAGAGCTCTTTTTGAGTAGAACAGATTAGGGCTTTATTAATGCTCTCTCTCTAGGATTTTTTTAAATTGTTCTTAAAGTTTTTTTTTATTTTTCAGTACAGAAAAAAACCTGGTCTCTGAAAAGCATTTTTAGTATTGAGGGCTGTAGATTTTGATGACTTCTCAAAAAAAAGAATAAGAAAACCCTCAGTCACCTCTGGAGACCATTCTTGTCCTATGCAAAAGTTATGCATTGAATCTAAATCTAATTCTTTGTTCCAGTGTTATTGGAATTGTTTAATTTAGTTTTCCTCATTTCTTTGGAGGAAGTGTTTTCTGTGCACAAGCTATTAAGAAAACTTTACTGTATCATTCCCTAGACATATGGCATTTTCACAATAACATTACTATCCAGGAAATTTCATTCAGATTTATCAAATACTCTAGGCAGGCCTGTTTGAGGAACTGGATGTAATGATAAAGATGTGAACACCTCCTTGGTGAGGAAGCCAAATTACAGTAAGAAGTAGAGTATTACTAAGGAACTGGAAGAGTTGGTCTTTTTCAAGAAGAGTGTAAGCTTTTGTTGCAGGTGACATGAAAATGAGGGACTCTGCAAAACAGAGAGGAAACAAAGGCTGATATGCTATACTGGATAATAAACTGATAGTTCCTCTAATGCAGGAATTCAAAAGTGAATCAGTGAAGGATCTGGTTGTACAGTCATGGTGTAATTCAGCACTTGTATGTCTTGTAAAAACTTCCAAGGACATTTATGGTAGGACAGCTGTTGATGAACAGTTCATGCCCTGGGAAGTTGTTGTGTCACCATCCCTGGAGGCATTTTAAAAATATGTAGATGTGGCAGTGCTGGGTTAATGGTTGGACTTGATGATCTTAGGTCTTTTCCAACCTAAACTGTTCTGTGATTTGGCGTGTAGTTAGTAGAATATTGTTCCAAAAGGATAAATGCCATTCTTTGCAGAAGAGACTGTTTTAATGGAAGGGAGAGGAGGATATTGGTCCTAGTCTGTGAAATGAACTTTTATTGAACATGATGTGCCTGAGCACCTTTCATTCAGGGCACACGATTTCAGCTTGCAGCAGAAGCTGTTTGTACCTGTTTAAAAGCTGTTCCCTCAAAACAATGCATACTGCTGTGCATATGATTCTCCCTCAGGGAAGAGAGAATAAACAGAGCCTCAGATATTAGCTGCAGCACTTAGTGCACTGCTGGGAGGCACTGGGATACCACAGCGACACAGGCAGTGTCAGAAGCTCTGCAGCACAGCAGAGCAGAGTCTGTGCCAGCAGATGTGTTTGATGTTCACCACAATATTTCTCTAGAGCTATGGATAAAGCACCTGAGCCAAAAGCATTTTTGCTCCACAGCCCCCAGCTACTCTGTAAATACAGTTAGAGCACCTTGTGGCTTCAGCAAAGGCCAAAAAGCAGAGAGGTAGCTCTTTTTAATATTGAGGGAAGCTATCTCTGCCAGGAAAACTCACCTCAGCATAGCTGGCAAACTTCTGCCTTCCCTGTGCTGTTTGCTGCTCAAAGCAAACTTGACTTCCTGGGCTAATACAATAAAACTTCTTGATTGATTTTTATGGACAGGATTTTTACAAAACTTGCTTTGGGATTTAGGAACCTACTTGTCACTGGCTTTCCTTGTGGCATAAGCCCATTGATTCACTGTGGCTATCTGGAGAGAGTCTGAATGCTGTTACAGCATCCTTCTGAAGGTGCTGGCAGTGCTGTGTAAGCAATTCATGAGGCCTTACAGGCAAGGGAGAAAAATGGTTTGCTTTTTTTATCAGTTGTGTATCTGTGGGGGTAAAAAAGGCTGTCTCCATAGTGCTGATAGAGTAAACTATAGCAAGGGTTTGGGGTCTGCAGTGGCAAATGCTGCCAACTGAAGAATGATAGTTGATATTGCAAGGGGTGTTGGTGTCAGAGTAGCTGCCTTTTATACCAGATTTTTGTTCACTATTTCTTATATAAAATTCAAATGCTTCCTCTGAAGTAAACTGTAGTTACACAGTTTTTTGGAGAACAGGAAAGATATTAAAGGCTATGGGTTTTCCATTTTTTATTTTTATTCTTTTTTCCTTTCCCCATAGCAAAGCTACTCTGTCCAATCTGGGCTTTTGATTTTCAAATTAATTTCTGAAAGGGTTTCCCAATAGAGAATTTCTATTCCTAGCCATGAAAGACTGAGCTTTAGAAGTAGTGTTTTCATTTAAGAAATTTGATCTGTAAAAATGCTACCTCTGCATGGACACTGTATGTTAGCACTTTGGGCACGTTCCTGTGCTGATTTCTTGTAAAAGATAGTCTTTTCCCTATGTCTTGTTCAAAGAGTCTTTTACTTATTTTTCAGGCCTGAAGCCAGTACTGGTGTAAAATATGATAATGTCTTCAAACTGACAATTACCTGGAGATATTTTTTCTTGGATAAATTTCTCTGCTGTGACTTTCCTGTCCTGTGTGCAGAAAAAAAGGCAGCAGTACAATTCTTACCTGCTTTCTGTTTTGTTTAACCCTGTTTTATGGAAACTTTTCTTCAAAGATCACAGTCATGCATTTGAATTGGGACATCTGATCTCAGCTGTGCTGGAAGGGCAACATAAAAATGACAGAAACGAGACAAAGTGTAGTGTGAACAAGCTCCAGTAGCTTAGTTTTGGAAAGCTTTGTTCAAGGTATCACATAAATATGACAGAATATAGTTTTATGGTTTAAAAAATAAAGAGAGAATTATGTAGGTAATCTTTGCAACCTAGTAAAAATATCATAGTACACAGAAATTGAAGTGCTACAGCTTCCTATGATCTAAATTGGCATCTAATCTTAGTCAGTAGGTGAAACAACACTTGAGCATTTTGTTTATAGTGATTGCTTTTTTTTATCACTTAAGAACAAAGTGGTATTTTGAAAACCTTCATAATGTGAATCTGGCAAATAAGGCAATTCAGGTAATAAGTAAAATCTCTGAAGATCAAGGAGACTCAATGCTTTACATCATGTTTATAATTGGCCCAGACCTTTATTTTAATGTTCTGGCTGTAAGTCTGACAACTGCTTTGCAGGGAAGAATTACTTGGACCGAAATAATTTTCTGTTTAGAACCTAAACCTGTGTTTTGCATGTTATCTGGATTTTTTTTCTCAAATCCAGAAGATGCTTTTCTTTAAAGGAGATGCTGGTCTCTTGTCTTAACAGAGTCTGTGGTATCTGTGGAGCAGTTTCTTTTATCATCACTGTAAAACCTTCAACTTAGGTTAATTCTATGTAACTAAAGCTGTCTAAGAACCTAGGTAGACATGTGACTAATCTGTTAGGGCTTTCTTCTGCAGGTGACAGGGGAAACAAAAGGGAGATTGATCCCACCTCAAACAGGGCTGTTGAGGAATACACTGAGAGCAGGCAGCTGGGTGTGCAGCTGCAGTGGGAGCTGCAGGTTGTGCCCTGGCTGAGGGACATGGTGGGAGCCCCAGGCAAGGGACTGTGAACCGGTGCCAGCCCTTTGCATGACAAAGTGTGACATGTGGCTGGGTGACAGGACTCAGCAGGATGACACCCTTACACTCTGTGGGCTCAGTAGTCAGGTGAGTAGGGAGTGAAGAGGGGGTCAATCACTGGAGCTGCCTGCTGTGAAGGGACTTTGGTCCCAACAGTGAAAGTCTGGGGTTGGTGGGGCTGTGACTGCCAGAGTGGCTCCTGGGGGGTCAGACAGGGCAGTTTCCCTAACAGGCTATACGGGAGTTACTGGTTCTTTCCTGTGGCTGTACAGGGAACTCGGACATCCCTCTGGGACTGAGTGTATTAAGTGGATCAAGTTGTGTATAGGTGTTTGTGCAGTTTGAAACCCAAGCATCGTCCTTTGAGTTCCTTTGGGTGCCAGCTGATGTTGCTCCCTGGTAGCTTGTCATTCATTTGGAAGGTCAGCCATGTGAGTGAGTGCTTACCTAGCAGTTCTGCCATTTTTTGTCAGTGTGGGCGGGTACATTCTCACTTCACGTCTTGTGTCCTGGAGCTGGTTAAAGCATGCACGAGGCACCCTGCTATAAAGATCCCAGAAAATTCAGTAGTGTTTTTTTACCATCTCATTTGTGGGCTTTTTTCCCCATTATCCCCCCATTATTCCCCCATTTCTTCCTTTTTTCTCATCCAACGATTTATTTTTAAATGAATATATGTTGAAAAATTAATTAAAGAATTCCACAACTGTTAGATATATAACATCAAAAGTCAATGTCATGCAGCTCAGTGCTGAGCTGCAGACTCGCTGTTTGACTTTGATAAAGCCAGCTGATCTATGGTATCGCTTACCTGTCAGTGAAAGACAGACAGCAACCTCCAAGGGGCTTCTGAAGGGAAGCACAGTCAGGATTTTAAATTCATACTGAGTGCTGACAGCAGGATGGAAAAGGAGAAGGTGTTGCGTGTTCCTGTGTAACCAAAATGTCCAGTGAGAAGTCACATAGAGTCAGTCCTGCTTTCTTTTCTCCTTTTCAGCTTCAGTGCTTTAGCTTGAAGATTCTGCAGAGATTTCACTGACAAATTATAACTTTGAATAGAGATGAAAACTCACTTGTTTTGCTTTTTCTGTTTAAATTTCAAAAAGTGTCATAGTATCATAGGCTACTCTGCTGACAAAAGAAAGGTCAGTAGGAGAGTGAGTTTTCTCTGGGCAAATTTCCTGACCCAAGACAAAGGCAGCAAAGAGCTGTCAGAATATGTTTTTGTCACAGGAACAGAAGAGGAAGACTGGACACTTATCAATTTGTCTTCACAAATGGGTTGCTCTGAAGAATCATAGAAACATTCCAGCTGAAGACTGGAATGAGGCCTGGAATCATAGTGTGAAAAGATTGGTTTTGGGGCTGTCATATCATCCTTGCTGTTCTGGGTGCTGGCAGCGCAAAATGTCTTGATGGTGGACACAGAAACCTGATTTTTGCTCCAGTATGACCAACAAACGTGATCTCATTTCTGAGAGAAGAGTGTCTTTCTCTTCTGAGTTTTTGATGGATGAATTGAATTTCTACAGAGCCTTTCCACCCCCACCTGTGACTGTCCAAGCCAATCACTTGCTCATTCATGTAGCTACAGAGCTAATTCTGCTTCAGCTCTGGATAGGTTCTGCTGGACCTAGGCTTGATTACTAGCTCTGTTTACCACAAGGGAGCAGTTATTAATGTGCTCTCATTTTTAAGCCTGTTATAACTCCTTCACTTTGATTAATTTCATTGTGGAGCTCTTTACTCTTTTAGCCTGTGTAAGATGTAATTCTGATTGTAGAAGTGCTTCCGTAGTTTCCCTCCCAGCTGAAGGAGGAGGCAAAAGGGCTATTGATTTTTATATAAAGATGAGTTTAATGAGACCTGGGGGTTGGGCTTGATCCAAGGCTTAGTGGAGTCGGTGGCCATCAGTCATTAGATTTCAGTGGATTTCAGGCGCTGCTATCTGACTTACTGCCATGATGTTCAGCTGCCTGTGTAGCAGGGCTTTTGTGGGTCTTCATAAATCGTTCAAAAGCGGCAAACTCTGATAGTGGGGGAGGGCAGGCACACTGACCAGATATCTAACAGCTTTTTCTTTTATTCTTGTGGTCCGTTTTCTCCTATTTCTGTACATTTCAACCTTGAATGTGTGGTTGTGGCACATGTGATAGCAATTTGTAATGAAGCACACAACCCCAGATAAGACAGCAGAGCTCTAACAAGGAGCTATTAGAGAGAAGAGATTATCTTTAACTCCGAGCTGAGTTGTAATTTGGTGGATATTAATGCATAGATTTAAAAAAATGAATAGTGTAAATGGCTATAGGAAGGGCATTAAAAACATAGGCGTGAGCTATGAGTGATGCAAATCAGAGGTCCGGCTGTGTTAGCAACTGGGCCAGATCTGACCTGAAGGCCAGTCATATTCTGTTTTTCTTTCACACATGTGCACATGTTGAAGCTTTGCCTATGAGCTTCTGCCTTTTCCTTTAAAAAGGAAAGATTTCTGTCGCATGCACCAGAAGATGCCCACTGCACTGCCCCAAACCAGCTTGTGGCAGACATCCCCAAAATACCAGATCATCTTCTCAGCCATAATTCTCTCTGCAAATGACTGCAGCAGCTCAAGCTTCATTTTTCCTCCTCTCCCACTGCTTTTTCTCTACTGACTTTTGATTGACTGGTACTCTAGGTCAACCAGATGCCGTCCATTTCCCCTGATATAAAAGCGTGGAGCAGTGCATTGCTCTTACCTATTCAACCCTCAGGAGCCTGTTCTGTACAGAAGCAGGGTTTCTCTGTGCTTTGTTCCTGCAGATGTCATTTTCCAGGCTTCTTCACTCTACTGTGTTAAGTAATGTATTGTCGGCTGGAGCAAATTGGTGTGGCTGTCCATTAAAAATAAGAATAAATGTATTATCACCACAAGATGCCATTCATAGAAATGGGGAGAGGAGAAAGTTTTCAATGTACCTGTCTTTTAAGGAATCCAGCTATTGCTAAGGTCTTTATAAAGACAGATTTAATCTGTATGTCTAAAATGTAGTAAACCTAAAGAAAACAACGAAATGGAGTATCCTTCTTGGAGCTTACTTTTTTTTTTTTTTGTCAAGTACACAGAAGGTAGATTTTTTTTTCTATAGGGAAAGGATCATGAACTACTGTTTATCTGCTGTGTTTACTCTTAGCAATGGAGCTGTACAAATAAAATGAACAGAGTTCATGTATTCCATGAGTGGTAAATGGAAGTAGGATCTATATAATAGCTATTGTAAAATCCATGTCTTGCCTTGGCTTAGAAAGCTGCTGGTCACCCTCTTAGATGCATCATTCAGTTTAGTGATGCTGAACATCTGTTTAAACAAATAGTTGTAAAACTTGTGACAGAACTAGTACTTTGTCCTTGACTCTGTCTTATCTGTGGCTGTAGCACCCAATTATTCCTTCTGGGCTCTTCTTTCTGTTGTCATCAGGTGCCACGTGCAGTGCCATCAATGGACAATGCAGCTGGCAGGTTTCTCGGACTTGCCTGCCTTTCTGCAGAGGCTGTTGTTACTGTGCACCTCGGTTTGGTTCAGCCTGCAGTGTCACACAGCTGCCCAGAGGAGCGCTGGGTGTTGTGCTCGTGATGGACCTGTTGAATCTCTTCAGGCAGCCTCATGGCTTGCACACGCTGACTTGTGTTTGGATGAAATGAAACAACAATAGGAAGAGATCTTCTTTACTAATCAGAGTAAACTTAGTGAGGTGGGAATTTGATAATCTTAGCCCTGACCGTTTCAATTTTGTCATGCAGAATTCCTGTGTGGTACTATGTGCCTAATAGCATTTGTTGTTCCCAGTTTACAGGTGCAGTAACTCAGAGGTCAAACTAGAGGGAGAGGAGTGATCTACCAAGGTTTTTCTGCATGCAGCTTGTGAAAGTGAGATGAACAAGGCAGCTTGAAACTTTTTGACTACCCCAGAGGATAGAGTATTTGTCTCCTTGTCATGTTGAGGCTTGCTTTAGAGTTATGCATTTTTGTGTAGAGGCTGGATGTACCTTACTGTTGGTACACAGTTTGTGGTAATTGGGAGTGGGGCTGTGGCAGAATCTCATCCCTAATGGGCTGCAGCTGTGAGGAGCAGGTGAGCAGCATTGACAGCAATGAGCCATGGAGTGCCCAGGGGCACTGAGCAACCACCAAAGGAAATAGAGGGCACACAGGTGCAGTGCATCAACATGAGGGGTATAAAAGGGTGGGCTAAAGAACAAGAAGGGCAGATGCCTGTAGCCTTCTGAAGGGGTGAGGTGTTACTCTGTATGGGTTGAACCCTTCTGAAATTATATAATGATACCCTGTGTATCGTGGGTTTAGCATATGCTGCAACACCTTACCTTCTCTCCTCTGAAGGAAAAGGAGGTAAAAAGATTGTAGAACTGAAGAACAGAGAAAAGGGGAGGGTGAATGCTGGGTCAATGGTTTTTTTTTGTTTGATTAGAAGAACCTGACAAGGAGAAGTAGAGGGCACTTGTGGTCACAGAGGTTTTGTGCACATGCTTGGGATGTGTGCAATGGTTTAACATGTTGAAGACCAACACACAGTGTATGTAGAAATAGTTGTGTGTTGGTCATTTGTATGAGGCCTTTCTCTCCTCAGAACTGTGTGAATGTTTGCAAGACTGTCTATTTTCTTGTGAATGTAAAGGGTAGCAGTCCTGGACATGCACTTGATTTGCTCTGGTTGCTGAGCCTTTGCTGAGAACTCACGTTTCAGTTTTCTGTGAGTGAGAGTGGGAGGAGGCTGTAAATGCTGTTATGGTGTTTAACTGGGGAGGGGAGGACAGAAAGGAGGGCTGAGTGATTCCCAGTCTGTCCATAGCTTCCACATTGTACTGGAGGTGACCAGCTGCATGTGACCTGCATAGGACCTGCCAGTGCTGCTGCTGTACAGTGCTGAAAACCTTCAGAGAGGGGCCCTGTGGCTGCTCCAGCTGCCTGAGCTGCCCAGACCTGGAGAATGGTGTCACGGATAACTGAGGGTGTGCTGAGTGCTGCTAAAATCATCTCACTTCCAGCCTTGTGTGACTTTTTACAGTAAGAGTATTGGAGAGTAGGTTCATTTTCCTTATGGGATTTCCCTGCTTCCCATATGTGACTCGTGCTGGCTCCCCTCAGTGCTACCGATGGCAGAGCTCCTTGGTGGCACTCAGTTCTGCATGTGTGCAGTGATCCTTTGTCCTGTGGTGGCCTTGACTTGCAGTGATTACAGAATGAAGGAGGGGTGTTGGGGTAGAAGCACCTGATTGCCCAGCAGCTGGTTTTTCCTCAGGGTGTGCGCTGGGTGTCTTATTGAGCAAGTCTGTCCATCCTGTTCCCTCTGTGTGCAAAGCTTTCCTGGTGCCTGCTGGGAGCAGGGACAACTGTGTGTGTTTTACTGTGTTTTGGGTCCAGAAGTGCTGTGTGGGTGGTGGAAAAATGGCAGAAATGCACATGTGCTTTTCTAGAACTTGCACTATTAATAACTGTGTACTTAATGCTGATCTCCCAATTTATACCCTATTATGGATTTATTTATTAAATGCACTTTTAGCAAGAGGCCTCCGACCCCTCGTGCTGTTGATATCTTTTTACAAAGTTGGTAGAAGTAGAGATAAACTGACATCTGGAGGCACATGGGTGGTGATGGCATGGTAGAGCTGAAACTCTTTCTTAATGGGCTTGTGCTCTTTCTACCATCAGAATTGGCACACATAACAGTGCTGCTGCTGTGCTTTCTTTTGGCCTAGTTTTCTAGGTGCTTTTGCCCATACAAATTTCTGAAAATTGATTCTTCCAGGGCCTCCACAAGCTGTGCTGTGAGCTGTCACAGAGCATTTTGCTCATTTGTTCTAGGTGACTTTGCCAGGGTCAAGGTGAGTCGATAGCTGAGCTCTGAATAGAACTGAGAATACCAGATTGCTGCTTGTTTGACCCCTGGAAGCTGCTTTGATAGATTGCTTTTTCGGGTAGTGGAACACGGTATTTTGGGTACATTTAGAAAACTTCCACCTGTGGCTTGTGGTACTAGCATGTAGATTGCTTTTTCTTTAGGATGAGAAAGGCAGGTGAGAAGAGGATGTATGATTACCCTCGGTGAGGTTTTTCAGGGGTTGTTTTCCTTCCTCCAATTGTTATTTACCATATGAATAGCCCTTCTTCCTAAGAACAATATTATGCTTTCAAAGCTTTATAATCTAGATATACATTAAAATACCCAATGCTAGGAAGTCTTCCTCCTTCCTTCCTTCCTCTCCAACAATCACCACATACATCTCTTTCCTTGCCAGTAAAGGCTCAGTGTTGAACACTGGTATCAAGGCTTTTATTATAACCTGAAAAGTGTAAATTGAGTAGATGAAGTAGATATCTGTGTAGTGTACTTTCTAGGTTATTCTTAACTTGAGAACAAGATTCATGCTTTATTAGTTTTCTCTCTTTTGTGCCCTGATATTAACCAGATGAGAATATTAACAAAAACATATAAAAGAAATAATTAAAAAAATTTAATAAGCAGAATTGCAAAATATCAGATGCAATTTTATAACTAAACGTGGGGTGGAAATTAAAAGTCTGGAAACCATACTAGAGCAAGCATGTCAAGCTATGACCTTAACAAGATACTGTCAAAATTAAAGGTGGTGTTTTGAGAATCTGCCCCCAAGGACTCATATCTTTGGGAGAGTTTGAACTCATTAGTGCTTAAAGGCTACCTTTCTGGTACATGAAAACATTTTTAGAGCTATTCTGCTGTTTTCTCTTTTTGTCTCTTTATACAATAAGTTTGGCTACATAACATTCTCTGTGCTCTCACCATGTGTGGTGTCCCCTGCTTCTCCCCCCATTACTGTTTCATGGCTTTTCTGTACTTCACAATGATACTGCTTTAACAGTAAGGGTGCAGCTTGTAGAACTACATTAAAACTATCCCACAGATTTTCCCCCAGAAAACAAAAAAACCTTCTCTAAAACGACACAAGAATTGATTTCATTTCTGTATAGAAAGAAGAGTGAATAAATGTGTGTGTTTAAAGGAAGAATGAAATGTCTCTTACTGACTTGGAGTTGGAGTACTGTGATAGATACTGATTTTTACTGATGTCTTTGAATATGTAATAAGGGAGAAAATAATGCTTTTTATATGAAGGCCAGATGTACTTGAAGAAAATGAAGACTTTGAAGTTCCTGTTTCTGGGATTTCCCTATAATTGTACATTTAAAGAGTTGCATGCACCACCCATGTAAAGTCATATGATTTAACATGCAGCTTTGTACAGTTTGTTCCCTTTTTCCTCTGCATGTGTTTTATTAGCAACAAACAAGCAAACTGATCTTATGCCAAATGCCAGTGGCTGGCAAATCCCTCTAAAATCAAATTGTCTTCCTGCAACTCATTGGGAAGCATTTGCTATTAGTGAAGCAGGACTCTCGAGGGAGTAATGTTAGCATTCCCAAAAGCAGTAGAGAAGTATGGAAGTGTATGTTATAAACATCAGGGATTATATTGTTTTCTCTTCTGTGTCTAGGACTGATGTGGCTTTTTTCCAGTTGACATATTTAAGAGGTTTTTTTGACCCAAGATGAAAATGAGGGGTCAGTTGTTTAAGTGGCGTAAACACCCAGAGCTACAGAGAAGACAGACACTCCTGGTTTAGCCAAGCAGATAACTGCAATTTTTTTGTTAAGTGTTTATATTGCCCTGTTGGCTCAAATGAGTGTGCTTCAATTTTTTTGTTTTCGTATGTGAGGATCTGGCACCGCAAATTCAATTTAAATTCTAATGGGAGTGTGACTAGAGCTGCATAAATGACATCTGCCTTCACATTAGAGTGGTCGTCTATGGCAAAGATTTCAGTGTGGATTCTCACCTTGAAATGAACATCCTGATGACTGGCCATGAGTTCATGTTTTGGGGTTTTTTTTTTCCCTATTTTCTCTGGCTGCCAAGTATAGAGTTGTTTATGCCAAATAGCTAATTTTCTCTGGGAGCAATTTTGAACCTTGCTCCAAACTGCCCACTTGCTAATGTGCTCTTCTAAATTGTGGCTCAGATCCCTGCTCTGTGTTGATATGGGAAGGATTTGACCTAGGTGTTAGGACTCTTTTGGCTGTGGGAGAAGAATCAATTTTATCCCACTCTTTGGGACCCTTAAGAATCAAAAAATGAGGCACAACAGGGATAGAGAGGGAGGGTCTGTTGTCCAAGGATTGTTTTCTTTCTAAGTCAACAAAGCCTGACAAATTTAACCTAAATGCATCAATAACTTTAGGTTAGTCAGGTGTTCTTTCGCCTTATTTTGGTGAAAACATTGTTTGTCTGAAGCTCAGAGAGATTATGCAGGTTTTATTCTTCTCTGTAGAGAGTTTCCAAGAGGTCAAGCACAAGGGGAATAACAAGAATTCTCATCCTTAGCTTCTGACAAGGATACTCCAAGATAATTTTCTGTCTTCAGTAGAGGAAAGTCTGAGGTTAACTTTTCCAGTCACCAAGTAAGGTGACTGGCACATCTGCACAGGGATGTGAAAGGTAATACAAATGTAAATGTATGAGTGTATCTGTTGTGTTTTATTACTGAGAAGTATGCAGTAAAAAATACTAGAGGAGGATTTTTATTTCTTTACAAATATTCTGTATTTCTTTTAGGTAAAAGTAAACTTTTACAAAATTATATGAAACATAGCTGCACCTAATGAACTAATGCAGGTTCTAGTTATATGAGACTATATTGTCATCTTTTAAAAAAGTATTTACATATAAATATATCTATCCCTACTATCTTTCTATAGTAATATTGATACTCTCAGGAAGTGTTTATATTTTCAGGAATGAATGTCTGATAACAAAGTTCTGATAACAAAGTTTGGTCAGACATACTGACTCATAGCTGAAGACTGAGCTGGGCAGAGTACAGGGACTTCCTATGTCTGTGTCCTGATCTGATGAACTGGCATGATAAATCATCTTCTTCCACTCCCTGGAATTCACCAGATATTAATGAAGATTTATATGGGTACACATGGTATGTTGGGAGATAAATTATTGCTGATCCTCTCCTGTTGCAACATTTGAGGAAGGGTGGGTCCTAGGGAGCAAATTTTGGATTTGTCTGTTGTCTCCTGTAGAGAATGGGAGCAGATGTTGATGTCTTGGCTACAGACAGTTGAGTGAATTCCTTCACCATGCTGAGGGATCTAATTGAATGAGGAGAGCTAATGGGAGGGTGGAAGTGTTTGCAGTACCATAGGAAATGAGAGACTTCCCCTGCTGCCATGTTGGTGTAAATTGGCAGATTCCTAATGAAATTAGTAACCCCTTAATAATTCATACACTAGAATCTAGCCTACACTGGATATGTGCACAGCGTGTGCTGTGCCTCTCAGAGGTTATGTAGTTCCTCTTTGCAGAAACAGAGTTTTTAATTGCTTTAATTGGTCTGGACTGTAGATACCTGATTCTACCAGTATATCTGCTGCTAATGAAATCTGTGGTACAGAATTGTTATTTATAAGTAGTGTATTTTTAATGGTGCTGCTGTAACAGTTTAAATGCTCTGAGCTCTGTGTACTCTGATGGGCTTTGTGCATGTTTATTATATGAGAACAGCTGGGTATTTGAGAACACAATTTGTTACCAGGGTTTCTCTGGGTGGTAAAACTATATGACTGTTCCCCTGACTCCTGAAGTTTGTTATGGAACCAGACCCTGTTGTATCCTATTCATAAGAAATTGTGAAAAGGGTATGTCATTCTCCTGGTAGCCTTCTCAGCCATTGCTTCTCTGCATGTTGACCTGACATTGTGGTTGGAGAGGTACTTGAAGGAGGTGGTTGCTTGTTGCTCACTCATCTCTTTGTAGGTTATTTGTCAGGTTTGTCAAGAGCAAAGACGTTTAAAACATAATTTCCTGTGGAATGATGAATTCTCTTCTGTGATAGTTGTCCTTTGCTCCGGACTATTACCTTACTTTTGTTCTCTTTCTGTGAACAACGTGCTTAAATTGCAAGGTTGGAAAGCCAAGTTTGTAGAGTCTCTTTTTGTCCTGATGCCAGTGCAGGGCACTGTCTCCTTGTGTCAGTTTGCAGATATGGAGATAGCAACTGCATGAGAATTACTGCCGTGTAACAAAGTTTGACTAAAAATTACAGCTGTCTAATGTTAGCTTGTGGTGTGTGATTTATGGGGCATGGGGGCAGTGGCAATGTCCTCTGACCTCTTCCACTGGGAACTGTGCAACCCTGTGTCCTTGCTGCCCTGAGAGCTGCTCTTCCTGCTGCCTGCCTGGGGGATGCAGATGCTATCACAGGGCTTCTTTCCTGTGCAGGGTGTGCAACAACCATGGGGCCTGAATAGGCATGGAAAGCATCCTGATCCACTTGGGATGCACATGTTAGGCATTGTCCTGAATTCAGTAAGCTTCACATGCTTCACCCTGCTGGTGTTTTGTTGCATGCCCACACCAAGCACCTGGGAATGGAATGGTAGAAATTACTTTGGCCTTTGACAGGATTTTGCTTGTTTCATTGCTACAGGATTTCTGCTGCTGAGTTTTGTGCTAACATGCTTCAGCACAGAGGTCCTGACTGAAAGGCTGTCATTGCTGTCGGAAGGCCTGTACAGGCCAAATTACAAATGGTGATTGTTACACACAAGTTTTGGAATGAGAGGAGCAGAAGCTCAGTAAACTACTCCCTACTTTTTTTTTCCAAATAATAATCCCCAACACAACAACTAGACCCTTCCCCCACAGCCCTGCAAACTTCTCTAAGTGAACAGAGAAACACAACATGTAAATGCAGTTGATTTTTTTCTGCCTTGCTCCAAGGCTTATCTGATCATCGTGTTCTCAAAGATATTTTAAAACTGCTGGATGTTATTTAAGGATGATATTAAAGTCCTTGCTTTGGAGAGTTTGGATAAATGTAGAATTTAATTTAATTAACCTTCATCAGTCTTTCTTTCTGCATGAAAAGGTGACCTTTATAAAATGCCATTTACATACCCAAGAGCCTGGTGCTTGCATTTTTCTATGTCTATATACCTATATATAAAGGCATATTAAAACATGTTTACATATGTTTTAGGCATTTAAGGACCATTTATTGTGAACATCAGTGTTATATATACAGACATATATTGAAAAACTGTCCCCAGTGGTAGGCTCAGGTTATTCTAAGTGTTATGTAGTTAACCAATTCCCATCAGAAAATGGATTTAGAGCTGATGGATTCATCTAGGAGTCAGCTTGTAGCAGTGTTTAGAGGCATTGCTAGAGCCAATGAACGCTATGCACTAGGCCCTGTGTGGATATACAGTAATAGAAAGTCTCTGATCCAAAAAAGCCTGTGAGCTCAGCAGGCTGAAAAATGTGAGAAGACAGTGGCTCAGAGTGGGAAGATGACTGTCCACTGTCATTGCTTCACTGCATTTCTTCTGAACTCCAGTAGCAAGGATGCTGTCCCCTAGACTGCCCTGTCTTTTCTTGTTCTTACATTCATCACTCATTCACATGAACAATTTTTCCTGTTTTCTCATGCCAGAGAGTCTGGAAGAGAGACTTCTGAAAAGCTTTCTTCAACTAAGACAAGTGTGAATAAACACAGTTTTTGGAGACTATGAAGTCTAGTATGCTTGTTAAGTTCCTCAGATTGAATTTGCCTTTAATATGCTCTTGGGTTAGGTTTCAAATGTATTTAAGTTTCCAAAGATGTGAACAGATGCTTAGTAAAATTTTCAAAGCTTTTAACTTGCTTAGGTGCTTTTGAAAATCCCTTTAAATGTCTGTGTGCCTTTAATCTCCTCAATAAATTTGCAAATCCTTAGAGCCTGTTGTTCAGCATTCAAGACTTCAGCAAGGTCTGGAGTCTCTGCCTTCTGTCTGTGATTCTGTAGCTGTATTTGTTGCAGCTGGGAGACTTGCATGCTCACTGGAACTTTGTAAATACAGATGGGTCCCAGTCTTAAATCTGACCCTCAATAGTGCAGGTGTAGGATGTTCTCTGAATAACTGCTTTAGACACAGAAAGCTTATGGACTTTGTAATCGACCTCTGTCCTGTTGCAAAGACTGTGTACTGCTCTTACTTTTTAACAAAATCCCTTCCTTGGACAAAGTTTGTATAAAAAAGAGGTTCCTTGACTGTTAAAATATGCTTGCTCTGATTTATAGCACCACACAGCTCACACACAGTCATAACCTCACTTTCTCCTGCCAGGGGATGACATATGATAGTAACCAGACATGTATGTTAGAGGGAGAGAATTACCTTAGTGTTGGTATCTCTGTTTCTTGCCTGCTGAGTAACTTAACAGTGGAGATGAATGGCAGAGCTAGTGCAAAAATAGTGCACTAATTTATCCTTGAAGTGTAGCAGACACACTGAGATTACTCAGAAATGTTCCTCCATGGTTTAGAGCTGGAATTAGTCCTGTTGTGATGATAGCTCAGGGGTAGAGGGAAAGAGCTCTTGAGTTTCAGGCAGAACAAGGAAGTTCATGGATTTAATTCCATTGTGTTTGGTTTGAATAACTTACATTTGGGCTACTCATTTTAGGACCCATCTCCCTTTTAGAACCTGGTTTTGAAACCCATTAGCTCCAGTAAGCTTTGGAAGAGATTGCCAGAGTAAATATGCAAGAAATACTGCTTGCCAAGCAGTGAGTATAATGAGGTTTGGTGTGATAGCTGGGAACTGATCCATTGCTTTAAGGAAGCTGCATCTCATGTTAGAAACTCTCTCCAATGTTTCTTATTGCCAAAGAAGCTTTGTTGTTGATCTTTGGTAAATGAGTACAAAATGATGTCACTAAGGATCATGGAGGAAATTTTAGCAAACTTACTGGTTTAAAAAATAGGGTAAAGGATTTCAACTTCTAGAACACAATATGAATTTTATTTTTAAAGTGACAATTCGAAGGACTTCACTGCCAAATGGAAGCAGAGTATGAATAAATCTTCTTGAGAAAGCTGATCTGCCACTTAGGCTTTGAGAACCAGTTGCTGTTTTTTCCCAGTGATTGTTTTTACATTTTGTAGAGCTCTGGTTACGTAATAAAATCACTATTAACCCATTGCAATAAAACCTTGCAAATATTAAAATGATTGCCAGAAAATAACTGTCTCTGAAATTTGTACCACACACTATTTACTTTGTTCCTGACATTTGCTCCATCATGTCTTATGGGCGCTCCTTAGAGAAAATGATATTACCCCCAGCAGTTAGCAGTAAAAAGTAATGTATTCCTTGTCTGGGGCATGCACTAGATGATTAAAAGAGAGACCTTTGGAGGCTGAATTCAATGATGCTCTAGCCTTTTTTACTTCTGATGCTCTCTGTGTCTCTCTGAGACATTATCTCATTTCTCCATTTCTGTTATTGCATAGTGATTTTTATCTGTAGTATCTGACTCTGAGACTTTTTGGGAGTTGGTGACAGTTTTTGACAGCTTTGGAGAAAAAAGATGAAGGTATCTGAACCACCTGGAGCTTTCCACTGACTCCTGCTGCTGGTGAACTTCATGTTAGCCCTGGAAGGGACCTGTGTGGGACCACTGCACTTGTTCCTGAATTGTGCAAGGTGTGATAAAATCCTGGCACTGAAAGGAGTCTGTGTGCCACTTAGGCTTGTGTTGTCTCAGCAAGGTCTTGGAAGCTCTGCTGCCCTTAACTGTGAAGGCAGGTGACTGTTGTACATTGTGCTGAGGAGCCGGGCTGGAAAAATGTCTTGTCTGATGGCAAGGGGCAGTAAATGCAGGGAGTGAAGGGGTGGGAGAGAGGCTATGGGAGTACTGAGCCAACTCAGTCAGAGTTGTTGGCTTTGAGTGGGGCACATTGCTCTGCATACACAAAGGTATTACTTTATCTAGGAGTTCACTCTTGCATAGAGGAGAACTGTTCAGACTATTCTGCTCATAATTTCCTAGTTTTCTGTAGCCTTTCTGGTGAAAAAGAGTGATTTTTGTTTAGGTTTTATTTGTTTTTTAAAAATTTTTTACCTTTTGCCTGTCCTTACCTTGGTGGAATCCGCTTCCCTTCTACCTTGAATTATTCTGCATAGATGCCCTGACTTCAGATCCTGGTGCCAGGAGTATGACTGGGATACTGCAGGCTGTCACCAGTACCTCATCCCTCTGACATTGGCGCCTTGCTGGAGAGGCAGGTCTGGCTGATTGAGAGCTGCTGTTCTGGTTCATCTGCCTGCCAGTGCAGTGTCCCTCCATCCAGGATCTTTTTCTCAGCTGCCTGCAGCAATAACTCTAGATCTGCCTGCCATCTGGATGGCACTTCCCACAATATAACCTAGTGTTGATTTTTATGTTGGTTTATTGTGTAATGCTGTAAATACATATGGCTGTGTATAACTTCTGTCTAACTGCTGCAGCTGTAGCAGTGAGAATGGGGGTTTGTGAGGCTGAGCAGACTTTTAACTCTGCTCCTAATTTGTTCTGTGAACTAAGGTGTAGGATGCTTGTTCACTTGGAATGTAATTTTTTTTGGCCTGATTTGAAATCTCTTAAATCAGTGGTTTTTTTTTCAAGTCTCTAAATACATTTTGAAAAAGGGGCCCTCTGATAATATTCCACTTATGCTACCTATCTTTGTGTTGATGAGAAGTGTTTAGAAGCAGCTGCATAATATGTTCATGGTATGCTCAGAGATTGTGCATGTGCCCTGCAGCACCAGAGAGAGATTTGTGTATCCTAATGCAGCTGCAGATCAGGGCTCTGGCTGAGATGGGAGTGTTTCATCCCAGCAGGGGTGACAGATTTACTGCTGGCCCTGTGATCAGTCACACTGATGGCAGAGGCTCTCCAGAGCTGGCAGAGGGCGTGGGTCACTGCATGTTTTACTGCAAGACACACATAAAAGCCAAAATGCTTGTATTGTCATAAAAGCTGGCTGTTGAACTTTCTTGTTTTTCTCTTGTGCTAGGTTACATCCCTGAACACTTGGGAAACATGTGGTTCTCATTAAATGTTTCTCAATAGCTCAGCAGCAATTCCTGACCGGTGGAGTCTGCGGTAAGGAGCAGAGGTTGCCAAAGCGCTCGTGGCTGACAAAGCCAAAGTGCTGCCAGGCTGGGAGCCAGCTCGCCTATCAGTCCTCTGCTGTGCCAGCCTTGGAGATGTGGGGATGTCATTTGCTCCCCATTAGTTTGAGATGTTGCTTTTGTTTCCTCATGTCTTGGTGTCCAGCATGGGAATGGTGTCAGATGTTAGCAGCAGGGAAATCACGAGGATGCAGGAGGTCCGTTCGTGCCTGGTTATGCAGCCGTGGGATGAGTGCATGATTTCTAGAAGAGAACCGTGTCTGATCCTTCAAGGACACTGGCTTGTCCTTCATTTTAATGTGAAACATATGGCTTAGTTTGAAACTGACGACAACAATTCAAGCCAGAAGCACAGAACCCTGATGGTGGCTGTGATCTCTGGTGGCAAATAAAAAACTTCAGCAGGCCCTTTAAATCTTTCATTGTTTGCTGTTTTCAAGTAACTTTGTCATTGGTTGCTATAGCTGAATTAATTAGTGGTGATTTGAACACGTTTGAACGCTGAAATGATACCCATTCAGTACTTTTATTTTAGTTCCACTTTAATTAATTTTCACTGTGACCTTCTCCCTTCCCCCACCTTTACTCTTCTGAATGCTGCTTAAGCAAAAGGGGGCTGAGAGGAAGATAGATTTATCGTGTTGTGTCCTGTATGTAACATTATCTGATTTTTAAACAGAGCCATAACTAGATGGCTGGTTTTGGACAGTGAGAGCTTTGACTTACAAAAAGTATATTAACACTAAAAGATGCAGCTAGGCACTGTTTTAAAGAAAAGACAGATCCTATGACTATAGAACAGGTGTGTTTCCGACTTTCCCACCTTGTTTGTAGCTGTAGAGCGGGAAAGAGAAACAAACAATCCTGACTTTTCAACTCTGTTTTTCAAGTGAACTATTGACATTTGGGGAAAATGCAAATAGGAGCATTCACACTTTGGTACTTAATGAAAACAGTATTTGACACTGCTATATTTGTAAAGCTTGAGTTAACCTCAGAAGTCAAAGCTGCATTATGTGTGCAACTTTAAAAAGAACCTTCTGTCACAGAAATTTGGGGTGGACATTGTTCTCTGGAGTACTTGAAAGGTTACTTGAATGTCCTAAATAGAATATGGAAGAATCAGGTTGCAACATGATTACTTAAAAAAAAATCCCCATAAACTTAAAACTAGGTTTCCATTCTAAAAATAAGAAGTAGAGGTACTCCGTGTTGATTTAAGGAAATAAGCTAACTGCTTTTTACTGGTTTTATGGTGAAGACCTTGTTTGTTTGTGTTTTGGTACAAGCTTGGAGGGGAAGAAATAACAAATGCCTCTGTCATGGCTTCAGTTCAACAAGATATATGAAATCAACATTAAAAGCCAGTACATCAGTGGTTGTCTCTGGCACACTGTTCTGTTCTCTGAGGAAACGGGTTTCTTCCCACACAGGGAAGATGAATTAGCTGTGTGAGGAAATGGGTTTCTAGGATATTTTTCTGCAGTCAGCAAAGTGAAGTGAGATGATAGCATTCAACTTGTTTTGCTGTATCTAAGGTTTGGAGGTACCTAGAGCTTGAAATACTCAACATCCAAATAAGCTTGCAAGAAGCTGGTTTGTATTTTTCAGGCTCTGTTAAGGTATGTAGGGGGAAATCAGAGCCACACCAAGTAAAATATCTTCAGCAGGGACAAATATTTCCTTTTAAGTAGAGCAGAGCACTTCATGCACGATGACTGCAGCAGGATGTAATCTGCAAAAGTATCTTATACTGCTCCTCATCTGTAGGTCTCTTAAAAAATTGTTTGCTTGGATCACAAAATCCTGCCCTAATGTGCCAGTGGTGTGGTTAGGGATTTTCTGTAATTCTGAGCTGTCTGAGATGTTGGACCTAATTACAGAAAAATCTCCATTGGAAGTATCTTGTTTGCACCTTTGCATAACTGATGATGCTTAGTGAAAATTATTTTTCCTTTTTTCCCTGCATATATTGACTGGAGATTCTTAATCTACCTTTTGGAATGTTTATTGCTGTCCTGGTTTCAGCTAGGGTAGAGTTAATTTCTTCTCAGTAGCTGTAACAGTGCTGTGCTGTGGACTTGGAATGAGAATGGTGTTGGTAACACACAGGGATGTTTTGATTTTTTGCTAAGTTGTGTTTATCCTAAGTCAAGGACTTATTTTCCTTTGCATGGATGAGGAGGTTTGCAAAAGAAGCTGGGAGGGAGCACAGCTGGGACAGGTGACCCAAACTGACCAAAGGGATATTCCACACCACAGGACATCATGCCCAGTGTGTAAACTGGAGGGTTTTGGCAGAAGGGGAGCTCACCTGGGTTCAGGAAGGGAGGCTGAGCGAGCAGTCTCTCAGAGAACCCTTCTGTTGTGGGGTTGCCGAGGGTTGAAGTTACACAGTTGGCAGAATCACACCAAGCAAGGCTCCCTGGTTCCTGTCCTTATGGAGATTTGGCATCTGGAGAGCCAAGGAGTGAGCAGCAGCACCCGTCACACTTTAATAGCTCCACATGACCAGTGCAAGATCTAATGGAGAGTGGAGTCTGAAAGACTTATCATAGCCTGAATGAAGTCACACTTCCATGTAGGATGTAGAATCGTGGAATGTTAGTCTTGGAAAGTGGTCTGTGATGCACCTCATGGGGGAGTTAGGCTAAAGCTGCATGGATGTTGTCACAGAATCAGCCTGGCCACTCTGCAAGCTGGCTCAAAGCCTCCTTAGCGTTTGTAGGCATTAGAGGATAGATGTCATCCTTGGTATGTGCTCCTATAATTCTGTGTATTCAACAGAAAAATGTTACTTGGTGGCTGTGCTGTGTAACGTGTGCCTCATGCTGTCAGCAGAGCTTGCAGATGTATTTATAATGCAAGGGCAATCAGAGGAGTCACCCACACAACTGAAATGTTTTCAAGAGATAAAGGCTATTAAACTGCTTGAAAAGACCAGTTGGGTCTCTAGAGGGCGAAAAGCCAGTTTTGACCTTACAGAAATTTTACTTGCTGATTTTACAAAGGAAGTATTAGCAGAGGAAAAAGATAAATCTATAATGGAATTACTTTCTGCTCTACAAAATGTGCCCAGTAGCAGGATCCACAGAAGCTGCATGCCCCTTAAAAAGGAAGTGGGAACCAGAGGGTAAAGCATGCTTTCTTCTCTTCCCCAATGGCTGGGTTTTGTGGAATCCAGCTCCTCTAATGCATACTGTTCAGCATTCCCTTGCCTGACAATGGGACTATCCCACAATATGTGAGGGTGATTACATCTTTGATTGAGGGGGAGTGTGGATACTCTACTGAACAGACTATAACATTTGCTGTCTCAGAGTGTTTTAAATGTACTACTGTAACTTTCTCTTGTAGTACTACAAACTATACCAGTTTCCAGCATTCTTATTCTGGGATAATAATACCAATGGCTATGAACTGGAAAGCTTTTTCAGCAAAATGTTATTTTGCTGTAGTTGGACTGATTCCATCAGTGCAAAATGACAACCTTGTTTAAACATGGCTTATTTTTTTATCTGAAGGAAAATACTGCATTTTATTTGATCTTTCTAAGATAGTATCTTTATTTAAACATATTGATGCTTTTCTGAAAGGGATGTTTCTCATACCCATTGCAATCCTTTTGCTTCATTCCTGTGATGATTCTTATAGAAGAGAAAAGACTCCTGTGTGCCTTTACTGGCACAGTGGTTGCATAGGTGCACCTAACAGGGCAATGGAAGTGTTTTTTTCCAGGAAATATCCTTGTTGCTTGATAAATTAGCCAAAACAGTGCCTGCTTTTGTATTAATTTCCTGATAGATGCTGCTAGCCAGTGTAAATATAATTCTGTTTAACAAGTGAGAGATGAGAGGAGCTCGATGAATTTATTTGATGTTCTCTCTCTGCTCTGATTTCTAAACTGGAGTTGTTGTCATGAGGGTTGAGCTGAGGCATGTGAAGTGTCTCCAGTTGGTGACTCGGGGTGTGTGTATGAGGATTGTTACTCTGACCAAGCCTCTGAAAATAAAAACACTCTGAAGCAGTGCATTATGATTTTTACATTGTCTTGCAGATGCTTGCTTAGAGAAGTTGCTTGCTTACAGAAATTGTCCTCAAGTTTGATCATCTGCTAACTTCATTCCCATTTCAAAACTGGCTGACATGTTCTCTGTATGAGTTTGCATGTAATTAAGGCCAGCTAGAGTTGCTGAGAGGCTCCTGGGTATGGAGATGAAGAATGTACTACGCTGCCTGCCTAGTCCAGAATATGAAGTGGGGTGGCTTGTGAGTACCACGGCAAAGGCATTACTGGTCAAGCAGATTCCTTCAGTTTGACTTCTCTTGCAGGCAGGAGCAAAGGGGTGAGAGCTGTAATTAGAATCACTTCCTCTCCCTTGCAGCAGGATGCCTTGAGCCATGGCTCTGTAGCACAGGATTTATGCCTTTAGTGTCTGTTGCTGTCACAGAGGGGGTTAGGATGTGTGGCATGAACCACTGCACAAGTCTTGTGAAGTTGTTTTTGAGCTATGAGAGCACAGGATGACAAGAGCTGTCCTGAGCTGCGAGACCAGCTTCCTGCTGCGTTCCATCAGCTTGATAAAAAAGTGGCTGTGAGCTTCAGTCTCCTGTTCTCTCACTCCTTGCTGCTTCTTCTCAAAAAGGTACCAGCCTTGGCTCCCTTCAGGTAGACTCCATGAGGGGATAAAAGCAGGGTTTTCTCTGCTTGTTTTGCTGTGTACTTTTTCCACTTGCCCACCCTGTCTCCCTTGTTGGTTGGTGTTTTCTTGTCCATTGAACCATTAGACTGTTAGTTTATTTTATCTTAATAGGTCTGAAGGAATTTTTTCCACTGTTAATCTTTCTTGTATGTGCCTCAGTTTTCGTGTATTGGTATATATTCAAATCCAGTAATTCAGAAGGCAGACAGTCAGGGAAATGAGTCGGGGATGTTTTTGTGAGGCTATTTCTTAGACTACCCAAGAGAGCTGTTACCACAGGTATGAGTAGGACATACCTTGTTTTGCTGTAACTGTTAATGTATGTGCAGTCAAGTAATGAAATCCAGGAAAACATCATCACTGCTCCTCAGGTCAGGGAGAATAAGGGAAAAATCTCCGTCTGCAGCTGAAGTCCTTCTTGACCTCACATGCTGAGAAATGACTGGACACGCTGCTCTTGAAAGGAGAGATGTTACTGGAGTCATACTAATGAATTGAGATGTATGAGTTCAGTTCTTCCATAAATTTCTGTGATCATGAGTAAGGTTCCTAGTCTCCTGAAAACCTATAAATGAGGTAAACAGTTTTTTTGTCCCAGCCTCATCTGTTTAAATTGTGATGTCTTTGAGGCAGGAACAATACACATTGTGCAGATGCACAGGAGGTGAAAGGGCCCAAGCTATCCTGTCCTGTCTGCTGCCTTTTGTCAACACTTTTGTGGTAAGTAGAACAGCATGGATGTGATAGAGACTGGAAGAAGCAGCCAGGTGGAATGACATTTTTGAGGTCTGTGAAGATATATAGAGGGGCATAACAGAAATGTCTTTAAATATTTAGATTTTGAGAAATTTTTGAAGGTGTAGGAAAACATTTTTTCCCCTTGTGAACTCAAGCTATGCTTTTGTTCACATGGTTTTTAAAAGTAAGAGAAATTACAAACATTATAAAGGCAGAAAGGAAAGCTGAGAGGTTCATAGAGGAGGCAGGGAGGATGCCAGGCTTTACTTTGGGGAAAATAAGGACAGGAGAGTGGTTTTTGTGTCTGCTTTTACTGAAGGCACTCCATGTGGATTGGTGTTAGCAAAGGCTTTACGCTGTGTGCGTCAGTGCTTTGTAAATGCTGGCAAGTTCCACTCACAGGCTGCTGGACTCTGTACAGAGTGCTGATCTATAGATGGTTTTTCTTTTTCTGTAAAGGACACCTCCAATGCTAGCTGCATTTGAAAGCATAGAAAATAGATTTGAAAAGCTACACACAGCAGCTGTCATAATTTACTGTAATATCCTGCTGTTTAGGATAACTAATGAGTGCGTCAGTTCCTTGGATGTGTTGAGCCAGATCATTAATCAGTATCAACTGCCCTTGCTGCATGGAACTGGGGGCACTTCCATACGAGTTGATGTGCATTGCCTACATTGGGAGATAATGTCTGGAAAGGAGGTGGTGTAAATCTGCTGTCTGGCTTGGTGTTCGTTGGAGGTGAAATCCCATACCTGGCTTGGTTTTGGGAATATTACGGTATTGGCATATCATGGAATGCATGGACTAGTTACAAGAAAACAACTTGTATTTCTAAGTTTGGGTGTGTTTCTTAAGCTGCTCTCCTGCTCTGCAGAACATTAGCAGCTTGGATCATTTAATTCTTCACAACCTGTCCTGTAATGAGAAATTATTTCCAGACAGGTCCAGAACTTGCTTGACTTCCCGTGGCTGACTTTCAGCTCATGTTCCCATCCAGCTGTGAGCTATCATCCTTCTGCTTTATCCTCCCATGAACTGCCTAATGTTAAAGTAGATCAGAAGTGAGAGGATGTTATCTTCATAGTAGGAGTTTATTTATATCTTAAGTGATACAGGGTTTTGATACAGCCACAGCATATTTCTTTAGTGTAGTCTCAGTGTAGATAGCAACAACAGCATTTCTTATTGTTGCAAATTCAATCTGTGTTTTCAGTAGAGTAGTGGGTTCTAGTGTAATAATGGATGGGCATCAGCCAAGCATTGGGTGCAACACTGGCTGTACAAAGGGAATAACAACATGCATGTATGAAGTATAAACTAGAGAGTAGTTTTAGACTGTGCCATGCTGTAGGTGAGTCAAAAGAGCAAAGGCAGATGGCGGAAGCTGCTGGGGAGAGGCAAAGACGAGACATCATCATTGTTACTGACTTGTGGGCCTGGCATGATTCTAACAAGAGATATGCTGGTTAGCTGTAATTCTGTGAGACTTCTAGTGGCCAGTGAACAGCTGTTATCCCTGCAAGTTCAATTTCCACCTGTAGCATTTAATCCACTTTGCCAGCTCTTGTGTGATTGTAGCAAACTGCAAGCCACAAGGACAACCAAATCAAAGTGCTTTAAATTTCTCTTTTCTTGGGGGTGGGTACTTCTTTTTCTTCTATGAATTTCTGAAGTTTCCTGTTTGGCTCTCTGTCTCATCATAGACTTGTGTGGAGCTTTGCTTTTTTAAAATACATATTTTTATGTATATGTGATTCTTTTTTTCCTATTTCCCCTCACTTTTTGAAGTATATGCAAACAACTACTTGTATGCTGTACTGGCCAGTCTGCCTCAAAAAACCCCAGAAATTTCTCAAGGTAAACCTATTAAAGAGTTATCACGATAGATGGATTTGAAGGGTGGATCTTGATTGCAAGATGGACTCATAAGTTGAAGTGTTGTCTCTGTAATGTGTAAGAACTGAGGGGCAGACAAGTGAAGGCTCCAAGCCCTGTTGGTAACTGCTTTGCCTGGGTAATAGGGATCAGGTCAGGAGGTAAAGAACTGCATCTACTGTCAAGTTTCTTTAACTAGTATGGTGCAGTATGACATTGCTGTAACTGATTCAGCACAAAACTTCTGAAAACCATTAAATAATTTGGAGTTGTTGATTCTGAATCCAGGTAGGGTCTCCTGACAGAGTGTATAATATTCCGATGTATTTGCAGCAGTTTATGCCAGCCTACATTTCTACAGTGGAACTTAAAGCAAACACAGAAAGTAAGGTTAATTTTTGATGACGTGCATTTGGTTTACCAGAGGCCTAGTGGTGGTAAGGATCCCATTAAATCTGTTTCTTGAATCCTTCTCCAAAGGGAAGATGTTTGGGGCACCAACAAAATATATATTGTTTTTTAGTGGTTTTGGTATAGAAACTTAGTACCTAGGTATTGATTTAGATACTTTCTGAACTGTGCAGGTAAGTGTTATGAACTGTAATTGATCCTGTCCAAAGGTGATAATTTGACTCCCGTGTAGATCACAAATATTCAATGTATTCTGTGCAGGTAATCTATAATAAGTCTCTCAGCCTGTCACCGGTTCTGGTACTGGTGTGTTTGAGGGTTCCTCCTTGGGCAGTGGGAATGCTGCTGTCCTGGCTCACATGAACCTGTGCTGTACCTCCTACTCTGAGTGGGTCACATCCAGCACTGTGGCCAAGCCCCAACGCTCTGAAGTCACTGCACAGCATCTCTGCTGGCCCAGCCGTGCTGCCATGGCCCGGCCAGCAGCGTTATTTGTAATGGCTGGTGGCTCTCAGCAGTGCTGCTGCTCTGCCAGCACGGGGGCCTGGGGCACAGCCAGCTGCTCCGTGGCCAGATGGAAGAGCAGAGCAAGGGAGTGCTGCAACCCGAGATGGAAACTCACTTGGATTGTGTGTTTTGGATGGTTGGTTTAGGAGAGCAAAAGATCAAAACTTGCCTTAAAACTACAAATGTGTTTGTGGTAACTTAAAGAGCAAGGATAGGAGAAGTGTGTCTTCTCCCTGCGAGTACTGTTGTAAAATTTGTATGATGTTATTTACTGTTTTGATGATTTTCTGGGTGGAGAATGTGTGTCTTGATGTATCCACGGCAACAAAATTAAGGTAGCAGTTGTTTTAAGTCACTAGCTTAAAAGAATAAGCTGAAAAGCTTTAAAAATCCCCCCCCAACAAGTGAATACGTTGCAGATATTACAATACTAGGAAACTCAGAATACCATGTCCTCGAGTGCTTTACTCATTCGTTGAGGTAGGAAATTAAGTGATGTGTAGACTTGTTAGTGCCCAAATTCCCTTTGCCTTCAGTGGCTGATTTTGTGGTCTACCTTGCTCCTGCGCAGGTGCTTCTAAGTGTTTGCTCAGGGCATGTCTGGGTGGGAGGGGGCATTTACCTGCTGCTGCCTGTGGAGCTGGGTGCTCACTTGGAGCGTGGTGGCCCTTGGTTCAGCTCCCAGCTGTGCAGCAGACTCCTTGGGAAGGTCACTTCTGTCTTCTTGCACTCTGTCAAGTGTTGTGGATGATGACCTCAGGACAGCTTGAACGTTGCTGTGAGTCACTGTCATGCCACAAACACCTCTGAAAGAGTGTAGTGTGACCCTGGACCTAGCTAGTAAATAATCAATCAGCGCAGGCACTGCTGTACTGCCCTTGCTCAGAGGGAACTTGGAGAGTGGGGAGGATCCTGCATTTGCTGGTTCTGTCAATCCTTGTGGTGTCTCAGGTCCATACCCAGAACAGCATGGGAAGAATAGTCCTTAGGCTTATAAGGATGACAGAGGGACAAGTGTGTATAATAGCAGGATACTCTAAGAGGTGTATCAGCTCTTTGGGAATTGGAATATTTCCTTTAGAAAGTACCTTTTATCTCTGTTTAAAGGCTTACAGTTGGCTATGTTCACTGGGAGTATATCTCAGGAGCGAAGTACCGGTCATATTTTAAAAACACCCTATGTTTCCCAAAGCCCTTGAACAATTTTAAGAATCATTGGATGAGTATTGGATCAATACATTTAAACAGTGCTGTGTCTATATTTGTTTGTGTGTATAATCATAATCATAGATATGCAATTAAATGTGTTCTCTGAAAAGAAACCTCTTCAATGGTAAATTTGAAATAATGATAAATCAGGTTGAGATTTAAATGTTCCCTAACCATTTAATAGCATCTAAATTAAGAAATATTTGCTAGTGCAGGTTTGGCTAGGGCTTTAAAGGAAAATGAAAGTGCTCGAACCACAGGAAATCAATGGCCTAATTGTCTGGAAAAAGNGGGAGTGCTGCAACCCGAGATGGAAACTCACTTGGATTGTGTGTTTTGGATGGTTGGTTTAGGAGAGCAAAAGATCAAAACTTGCCTTAAAACTACAAATGTGTTTGTGGTAACTTAAAGAGCAAGGATAGGAGAAGTGTGTCTTCTCCCTGTGAGTACTGTTGTAAAATTTGTATGATGTTATTTACTGTTTTGATGATTTTCTGGGTGGAGAATGTGTGTCTTGATGTATCCACGGCAACAAAATTAAGGTAGCAGTTGTTTTAAGTCACTAGCTTAAAAGAATAAGCTGAAAAGCTTTAAAAATCCCCCCCCAACAAGTGAATACGTTGCAGATATTACAATACTAGGAAACTCAGAATACCATGTCCTCGAGTGCTTTACTCATTCGTTGAGGTAGGAAATTAAGTGATGTGTAGACTTGTTAGCGCCCAAATTCCCTTTGCCTTCAGTGGCTGATTTTGTGGTCTACCTTGCTCCTGCGCAGGTGCTTCTAAGTGTTTGCTCAGGGCATGTCTGGGTGGGAGGGGGCATTTACCTGCTGCTGCCTGTGGAGCTGGGTGCTCACTTGGAGCGTGGTGGCCCTTGGTTCAGCTCCTAGCTGTGCAGCAGACTCCTTGGGAAGGTCACTTCTGTCTTCTTGCACTCTGTCAAGTGTTGTGGATGATGACCTCAGGACAGCTTGAACGTTGCTGTGAGTCACTGTCATGCCACAAACACCTCTGAAAGAGTGTAGTGTGACCCTGGACCTAGCTAGTAAATAATCAATCAGCGCAGGCACTGCTGTACTGCCCTTGCTCAGAGGGAACTTGGAGAGTGGGGAGGATCCTGCATTTGCTGGTTCTGTCAATCCTTGTGGTGTCTCAGGTCCATACCCAGAACAGCATGGGAAGAATAGTCCTTAGGCTTATAAGGATGACAGAGGGACAAGTGTGTATAATAGCAGGATACTCTAAGAGGTGTATCAGCTCTTTGGGAATTGGAATATTTCCTTTAGAAAGTACCTTTTATCTCTGTTTAAAGGCTTACAGTTGGCTATGTTCACTGGGAGTATATCTCAGGAGCGAAGTACCGGTCATATTTTAAAAACACCCTATGTTTCCCAAAGCCCTTGAACAATTTTAAGAATCATTGGATGAGTATTGGATCAATACATTTAAACAGTGCTGTGTCTATATTTGTTTGTGTGTATAATCATAATCATAGATATGCAATTAAATGTGTTCTCTGAAAAGAAACCTCTTCAATGGTAAATTTGAAATAATGATAAATCAGGTTGAGATTTAAATGTTCCCTAACCATTTAATAGCATCTAAATTAAGAAATATTTGCTAGTGCAGGTTTGGCTAGGGCTTTAAAGGAAAATGAAAGTGCTCGAACCACAGGAAATCAATGGCCTAATTGTCTGGAAAAAGAGTTCATTGCAGTGCCAGGATAACCTGTGAGAGCAATAGCCTATTCTGCAGGTGTAGCGAGAATATTTGTCATTGAAGCTCTACAGCAGAAGCAGTTCCATGACAGGTAGCTTGTGAGGTTGTGAGACTGATGGGGGGTTGAGAATGTCACAAATAGCTTGTGTCAGGGCGGGATTCGAGAAAGACTAAATAAGGAACGGTGAGATAGTCTCTTTATTTTGGTCGAAGCAGTCACATTTCCTTACTTTCTTTCATTATAGATAATACTCCTTTAGAAACAATTTAAAATGCAATTTTAAACCTGCTTTCTTCTCCTGTTGAGTGGGAACTGCAAGTTGTGCTCTGGGTGGGGGACATGGTGGGAGCCACAGGCAAGGGGCTGTGCCCTGGTGCTGCCCCTTTGCACACCTGCCCACTGTGAAGGGACTTTGGTCCCAGCAGTGAAAGTCTGGAGTGGTGTGAGTGTGACTGACAGTGGCGTCTGGATCGTCAGACAGGAAGGTTCCCTTAACGAGAGTTTTTTCCCAAGGACAGTAAAAGTTAAGTAAATAAAAAATCACAGCAAAACAAAGGAAGAAACAAATAAAAAAAACCTCAAACCACCCCAACTTTAATAAAAAGCAAATCCACATCTAAAATGGGAAAAAACTAAACTTGAATAAATGTGTTGTTTATTGCATATCTTCTTAGTTAAATGAATGGTGTTGTATCTTAAAAAAATTGCCTGCTGGACTTTAATGTGTGGGATATTTAAATCTGAACACTATATGTTTTATAGTTACTAATCAAGGAGAATGAGCCCCTTTTTTAGCAGCTAAAACCAGAAACCAAGTTTAAAGCTGTAGACCTTAATTATGGTTTCATGTTTTTAACTTTAATAATTTTGAGTTAATTATGAATTTTGAAAGTATTACTATTATGACCTGTACTAATAATTTATCTTCATTATGAATGAACAGTCAGCATCAGGAAACCTTTCCTTCTTGACAGATACAGAAGGGTGTCATGGGAGCTGCTCCTGTGCTCTCTGGTGAGATGTACCGTGTCCTGCAGAGATTTTCTTGGAATTCAGAAACACTAGATACAAAGGCAGGTCTTGAGAGTTATGTCACAATGAAGGAAAGCAGTGAGACCTTCAGGGGCTGACTGTGTTCACTCCTTTGTTTGCCTGCTTTGAGAAGTAACTGCTCTAGACTGCACTGGGACACTCTCATCCTTCCCAAGGGATGGGTTGTTTGTGTTGCTGATTCTGTCTACACTGCCTTGGGTATGGAAGAATGTAAAGCCTCATCTTTTTGCTCTGTATTTGGGAATAAAAGTCATAAAAGTGAAAGCTGCTCTGTATGAGAACAGACTTTGTTACCAATTAGGTTGAGGCTTGGGAGAATCCAAAGCAGGATCACAGATCTTGCAGCTATCAGTGGTAAGTGCTGAGCATAGATGACTTTGCAAGCAGAAACACAGGATGCAAATATTTAACAAAGCCTTTCTCAAGCTCACAGGAGGGATGCAGAGTGCAAGTTGATGTTTGGAGTAGAATGCCTGGGTGACAATCTGCTGTTTGCACTAACTCAAATAGAAGTTACACATGCTCATCAGTTTAGGAGCTGATATGTAAATGGGCTGCAGTTCTATATCCTGGACTATGTCAAGAATAACTCCAGAAAGTAAAATCAATCCAGCGGTTTCCAGAGACAAGAGTGAACTAATGTTGTGGGAATATGGTTGTCAGGGTTAATGCTGATCTAAGGAGGATAAGAATAGAGTAGAATTCAGGAAATCCTGAAATAGGAGTGGGAAGGGAATAACTATTTTTATATTCCCCCATGTTTTATATATATAATATATATAAGATACCAGCTGGAGATAGCTTATCTGGCAGATTTGCTGGGGCTTGAGTACCTGGTGATGGCTATGGGCATGGCAGGAGAGTAGTCTTTCCTGACAGTGAGGTGAAGATGTCTTGCATCAAGCAATAGAAATGGAAGGAAGAGCTTTCAAATGATTGCAAGTTGTCAAGTGGAGTTTTGTTTGAGGGGAGACCATGTGGGAAAAAAATACAATGTTACTTTAATTAAAAAAAATCAGAAATAAAAAAGCAGGAGTGGGTGGTGGTACAGAGAAGACTCTTGCTGACATTTCCTTTTGGTATTTTTCCTCTTAAAAACAGGAGCGGGCTGTCAAGCAGTACTCATGTCTGCTTTAAAATACATTTAATATATTTTCCACAGCCTCTTGTGTTTAGTAGGACTTCAGAGAATAGCTTTTTTTTTTTCTTTTTCTTTTTGTTTTTATTCTTTTTTTTTTTTTTTTCTTTTTTTTTTCTTTTACTTTTTTTTTCTGTTACAGGCACTGTGTGCCAATACAGGAGTTCAGTCAGTCAGCAAATTTCCTGAATTAGTCGCAGTAGTTGAAAGCAGAGACTGAGAAAGGCCCCTTGCCACTGGTGAAGGTGACTGTGCCTAATCTGTGTGGTGCTGGCAGTTTCTGTGTGTTCTCTTCATGGCAGGGAAGTTGAGTTGTGCTACACATGTATGTCCTACGTGCTGCTGTGACACAAATTGGAGCGTTTCTCTGCTGTCCTTGTTAAAATCTAACCCTGGGTGTCTGTGACTGCTGGCAAAAAGAGGTCCCATAGTGAGGCCTCATGGGAAGCCCCACACAGCAAAGCCTTTTTAGGACCAACATCAAATGCCATTGATGATGTCTCTGTTGGTAATGGTTCCGTTTCTTAGGATTGCTGCCCAAATGACTGCAGCTTGGAATTTATCACAGTTTGGGTGTTGCCTCAAAGTAGGAAGGAGAAAGCTGTTTTCTGGTTTTAGGGGAAGAAAAAAATTGTTGATTGGGCTCAGATGAATGAAAACCCAGGCAGTATTAGCACATCATGGTACTAAGTGTTTCCAGCCATGTCCACCCTTTGCCTTCAAAAATCCAGTAAGTCTCTCACCTTTGTGCTTTGCAAAATCATGGAGCAGATCCTCCTGGAAACTGTGATGAGGGACATGGAAAATAAGGAGAGGACTGGTGACAACCAACATGGCTTCGCTAAGGGCAAATCGTGCCTGACAAATCTGGTGACCTCCATGGCAGCGTTACAGAGGTGGTAAATGAGGGAAGGGTGATTGATGTCATCTGCCTGGCCTTGTGCAAAGCATTTGTTAGTGTGTCACATAACATCCTTGTCTCTAAAATAGAGATAAATTAATCTGATGGCTGGCCCACTCGGTGGACAAGGACCAGCTGGAGAGATGGGCCCGTGCAAACCTCATGAAATTGAAGGCAAGCATAAGGTCCTGCACGTGGGTGGGGGCAATCCCACACACAGATACAGACTGGGCAGCAGTGGATTGAGAGCAGCTCTAAGGAGAAGGGCTTGGCAGGGTATTGGTTGATGAAAAAAAGGAATATTACAATGTTTGCTTACACTCCAGAAAACCAAGTGTGTCCCGGACTGCATCCAAAGCTGTGTGGCCAGCAGGTCAGGGAGATGCTCCTTCCCCTCTGCTCTGCTCCAGTGAGGCTCCACCTGCATCCAGCTCTGAGCCTACCTACACAGAAAGCTATGGACCTGTTGGAATGGGCCCAGAGGAAGGCCACAAAAATGACCAGAGCATCTGGAGCATCTCTCCTTTGAGGACAGGCTGGGGGTGTTGGAGTTGTTCAGCCTGGAAGATTTTATAGCACCTTTCTGGTACTTAGTGGGTCACAGGAAAGACGAACAGGGAGTGTAGTGATAGAATGAGGTGCAGTGGTTTTAAAGTGGAAGAGGGTAGATTTCAATTGGGTATTTGGAAGAATCATGATGATTAGACAGTGGAACAGGTTGTAGAGGACTTGTGGCTGCCTCATCACTGGAAGTGTTCAAGGCCAGGATGGATGGGGCTTTGGGCAGGCTAGTCTAATGGAAGGTGAATTTGTCCATGGCAGGGGGGGTTGGACAAGATGATTTTAAATGTCCATTCCAACCAAATCATTGTGTGGTGCTCTGAAATAGCAGCAAGCTCTAGAAAGTACTAGAGCAATGAGAGCTGTCCTGCATCTAGAAACCAGGTTCCTTGACCTGGATAAATACAGACCCTAAGGAAAAACTGTCCTGTGTTACAGCAGGAAGTCACCTTGATCTCTGTATTTGACAGGAGTGCCAAGGGAGGAATGGAAGAGTATAGGTATTTCAAAGCAAGAAAATAGGAGAGCAGGACTTTCATCTATCTCAGTGTCCAGGTTCCTGGAAAGCTGAGCTGTGTATGACAGATTTTTGATCAGACAGTTTGAATTTGACATTAGGACTCAATTCATCTACTCTTATTAAGTTGTAGCTTCCCCCACTAAGAACTTGTGAAGTTAGCCTGAAAAAAAAAACAACCTCTTAAATGGTTGGGAGTTGTTAGGGAGTTTTTTTTATGGACTCCAGGTTGTGTGGGACATGCCAAAGAGCCTGGAAGCATTTGACACAAGCCAGGACAGAAAGGCTGAAAACATGTCTGGAGCAGGATGTCTGGAGTAGCTGGATTTGAGGGGGGCCTTGTAGCTCTAACTGGAGTTCCACTGCAGATGAGGTTTCTGTTACTAAACTTAAAGCTTAGAGGCCCATTGTGCTCAGCAGCGCATGAGAACTAGATATGGATATCTTGTAAAAGAAGAGACATAAAAAAACCCAGCATGAGAATAAAGGTGGGACACAAGCAGACAAAAATGTTTTGCCTGGGGTTATGCAGCAGCTCATCTGTGGAGAGGGAAGTGGAGCCCTGGAACTCTCTTCTGGTGGATGTCTCCTAGGCTTGAGGAGTAGGTCTAGATGCAGCCTACGGAGGTCATGTCCTCTCATGAGTACAGTGCTGCCTCTTCTGCCAGCAGTGAGCACCTCTGCTTCAGGAGGCAGGGCTGCAGTCTGATCTGCCCTGCCTCACCTGGCTTTATTAACATTGTTTAATGGCATGATTGAGATAGGGTGATACTGGG